>JAJONR010032364.1:20000-23294 GCA_029582245.1 Solanum etuberosum
TAGTAGCAATCTCCTTATCCTTTAAACTATGTGCCCTCATAGGTTACTTAGCTATTGGATCCACCTAAGCTATAATTCTGGTTCTACCTTAGGCAAGTAGGACAACCCCTTTTCGGTGTGGGGTAGACACCGGATTCCATGTTTAGCTCACATGGTCTATGCCGGTTAAGGCTAATTCCCATAATAAGAATATGAATTATGAACTATGGTTACTTAAGAAGCTTACTTAGTGTGAGTAATAGTATGGGATCTTATTCATGCATTGCACAGGTATGCTTTGAGGGTATTCATGGTATGTTCCTTTTATGTTATGATGATCTATATGTTGAATATGCTTATGGCTTATGCTCATGATGTATACTTAGTTTGGATTATTGCTATAGTTGCCTTCTAATACATATGTGGCTAAGGGTGAGTGTTCCCTTGTCTATGGGAAGTAAGTTAAGGATGGGATCTAAGGTGGTAAGTATGTATGATGGCCTAAGGTGATACTTAGTATGGATGGGATTATGGGGTCTTATCCATGCATGGCACAAATATTACTTGAAGCTACTTATGAGATGTTCCTATTATGATATGAAGGACTAAGGATTAACTAATGTTTATATGATGCCTATGTTGGAGACTATGCTTATGACTATGTTATGGTCTTTTATGCTTATTGTTTATTTTTCATGAAATATCTCTTATGATTATGCCATGACTTATGTTGACTAACCCTTTTGTTATGCTCTTATGATGTTATGCTAGCTAACATATTTAGTACATTTTGTACTAATGCATACTCTTGCCTACATTCTTATCAAATGTAGGATCCAACGATCTTGAGTTCATTTCTTGAGGATAGGTTTCTAGAAGAGCAAAGGAGTTGAAGATTTGGTAAGTCCTCATAGCTTTGAGAATGTGATCACCTTTCTCTTTTATGTCTTTCTTTTATGTTTTAGACTATTGTAGGAGCTGTGTCCCAAGATTTTATTCAATGTTGTATTAGATGGGTTGAGACAAAGTTTTGTAGATTTCTGTTTGCTTTTATAAAGACTTCGATTGTATTGAAAAATATTTTAAATTTCTGCATCATTTCTATTATCTTATGTTATGATATGCTAAGTGGCTTGTATGAGACCCCTTCGGGGTCAAGTACGCCATGTTGCATCTAGGGGGTACCCCTGGGTCGTGACAAATTTGGTAATCAGAGCACAAGGTTTTATAATGATTCTAGGATTGTCTCAAAACCACATCTAGTAGATTCTTGTTCATAAGTGTGAAGCGCACCACATTTATGAATAGGAAGCTATTAGATGATTAAGAAACTTCACTTCTTCATTCTCTAAGTCGTGCCATAGAGTTTAACTCTATTAGGTCTTTCTCCTAATCTGTGCCCTATGGTTTTCAGGTTATGGCTGATACAAGGGAAAATGCTAGGAGGAATGAGGGAGACAATGTAGAGCAATAGGTTTTCCAAGATCCTCCTCAAGCTTCAATTAACCATACAAGGGAGAATGTGACTCATGCAGAGTTTAGGTCGGTTTTTCAAATGTTGGCTGAAGCCGTGAAGGCTCAAGTCAATAGAGAAATTATAGCTCCGGTGAATCCTAATGTGAATTCCGCGACTCTAAGAGTGAGAGATTTTACAAGGATGTACCTTCCGGAGTTTTATGGCTCCAAGGTGGAAGAGAATCCTCAAGAGTTTGTAGATGAGGTCTCTAAGGTGTTAGACTTTATGAGAGTGACTACGGTAGAGAAGGCGGAGTTAGCTTCTTGTCAACTCAAAGGGCTTGCAAAAATATGGTATGATCAATGGAAAGAGACTAGGTCGGTAGGAATGGGCCCCATAGAGTGGGAAGGGTTCAAAAGTACTTTTCTAGATAGGTTCTTCCCTTTAGAGATGAGAGAAGCTTTGGTGCTTGAGTTCATCAACCTTAGACAAGGGGATATGAGTGTTAAGGAATATGCATGGAGGTACACTCGATTGTCTAAGTATGTTCCAATTTTAGTGTTCGATCCTAGATCGGGAATGAGTAAGTTTGTGTCGGGATTGTCCGATTTAGTGGTAAAAGAATGCCGTATGGCCATGTTTGACCATGATATGAATATTTCACGTCTTATAGGTTATGCTCATCAAATTGAGGAATAGAAACTTGAAGAAAGGTCTAGGGAGAAAAAGAGGTTTAGGATCGATGATGATAACTCTTCTCTTGGAAGGTTCTCCGAACAAGGTCCTTCTAGGTTTCCCCCAAGATTTAGTGATGAGAGGGTGTCTAACCCTAAGCCTCAGAGAGGGAGAGATAGTAAATCTTTGTTGCCAAAACCTACTTGTGCTAGGTGTGGAAAGAGACATGAGGGTAGATGTTTAGCCGGTATGGAGGGTTGTTATGGTTGTGGTGAGAGTGGCCACAAGATGAGAGATTTCTCGGTGCTTAGGGCTAGGGGAAGAGAGAGGAAGAAAATGTCGTCCTATGCTCTACATGATAGAGGTGAACAAGAGGATCCTCCGAATGTTGCTCCCGGTATGTATTTTATGCTTTATTAGATTTCGGTGTTGTTTGGTCTTTTGTGAATTGATATAATATACTATGAAGTTGTCTATAGTATGAATGGTGCTTAGAAAGTTCGTTTAGGCTTGCTACCAAGGGGGAGATGGTGTGCCTTGATGGCAAGGTCATTGTGTGTTTATGTGTTGCCGCACAGGTCTTGGCTGATGCCGCCTGCCGTTGGCCGACGTCGCTCGTCCGATGCACGCAGGCCTTGGCTGATGCCTCCTTTCCCCGGACGTGGAATGCCCGCACTACCTACATAGATACACATTCCCTTTGGCATCTTACTTGGCTTTAGAATCGCACCCGACATCCCAAAAAACCTCTTATAGCGACATCGTTAACATGTCATTAGGCACGAGAAATGACATCAACGTCACGGAAAACCTCGGAATGGGACATCATTATTGAACAACTTTTTGATCGACATAGAACATATATAGTTCAACACTTAGCGGCAAACTAGTAAATTTCACGTACCACGTTATTATCGGTACTTATTCTTCAACACTTGGTGGTTTTTTTGCTTCCAAGGATGCAAGCAATGCATAAACCCCCCTTTTGAAAAGTTAGAAATGATTGGATTTGAGGTTGGGGGAGGGGGGCAGGTGGGGGGGGACGAATCGGAGCGACAAAGGGCTGAATCTCAGTGGATCATCGCAGCAAGGCCACTCTGCCACTTACAATACCCCGTCGCGTATTTAAGTCGTCTGCAAAGGATTCTACCCGCCGCTCGATGGAAATTGTACTTCAAGGCGGT
>JAJONR010032365.1:0-11569 GCA_029582245.1 Solanum etuberosum
CGGTCGCACACGAAATGCTTACCGTTGTCAAATGTGTCTTGAAATTTCAAGATGATCTTTATAATCAGAAGTTTTTAATAAAAACTGATGCCCAAGCAATCAAATTTATGTTTGATAAAGATTTCAAGCATGATGCTTCTAAACTTATATTTGCAAGGTGGCAAGCTCAGCTGGCTCCCTTTGATTTCGAAATTCATTATAAAAAGGGAATTGATAACTCTCTTCCTGATTTCTTATCTCGAGAATTTCTAAATGACTGAGTATTCTTTCATCTTTAGCGACGAAACTTTTGTCGCAATTCTTCAGGTGATCCCGTTATGTCGGGATCTAAAGAAATTAATACTAGACAAAATCACCCTTGATATCCTCCAAGGAGATGATTCGTCAGAATATGAATCTTTCTTATATTATTATTAATTATTATTATTATTATTATTATTATCCCTCAATTATATTACAACATCACGCTAGACAATTACATAACCATTTAATCCACCAAATTCAATTGACCTATGATGCACCAAAACCAATTTGCAGCACTAACCTTTATGTCCATATATTCTTCATATAATTACCTAATAATTGCTATTCATTATTTTCAACAATTAACCTAAAATCCTTTGCCCAATTTCCAAGGCAATTCAGTGGGTATCACATCCACTCAAACTACACACCAATATTAACAATTTGCCTTATCAAATCAATATTTACATATACATACAAGTATTAAAATATGGTTAAGAATCTCTGTACCTGAAGGCCTTATGTTTTGTTTCTCTTCGGCACCTATGTCATCTTTGTACAAGTGCGACTCTTGCTCACTTCTAATTATTTAGGGTAGTTAATTATGAACTACTAAATAAATAAATATTAAATTCCACTAATTTCTTTCTAATTATGGGTCAGGTGATAAGGGTATTAAATAAATTATGGACTTGGTCCATTAACAATCAACTAATAAAACTAATTATTTAAAACTACCCCACTAATTTCATAATTGTAGTTACGACTAGTCCAACATACCCATTTTGAATCTATCGAAAGAGTCTTTTATAAAATAAAAAGCTCCAGTACTCAAAACGACCAAATGGGTCATTACATTAGATACCAATTTACCCATCGTTCATCTTCGAACGATCAAAAGAAGGCGAGGGTAAGAAAGGGTACCTGAATCGATAAAAAGGTGTGGATATCTTTCATGCATATCAGCCTCACTCTCCCAAGTGGACTCTTCAACTGGCCGATTCTTCCACTGAACCTTGATAGATGCAATATCCTTTGACCTCAACTTGCGGACCTCCCTATCTAGAATAGCTACAAGCTCCTCCTCATAAGACAGATTTTCATCAAGCAGGACCGAATCCCAACGAATAATGTAATTTTCATCACCATGGTATTTTTTCAGCATGGACACATGAAATACCGGGTGCACTCCTGACAACCCTGGAGGCAAGGCCAATTCATAGGCAACCTCCCCCACACGCTTAAGAACTTCAAATGACCCAATATACCTCGGACTAAGCTTACCTCGCTTACCAAACCGCATCACACCCTTCATGGGTGAAACCTTCAGCAAGACTTGTTCACCCTCCATAAACTCTAAGTCCCTGACTTTCCGATCTACATACTCTTTCTGCCTGCTCTGAGCTTCTAGAAGCTTCTCCTGTATGAATTTCACTTTCTCTAACGATTCCCTCAAAAGATCGGTACCCCAAGGTCTCACCTCAAATGCATTAAACCAACCAATAGGAGACCTACATCTCCTCCCATACAATGCCTCAAATGGGGCCATATCAATACTCGAGTGATAGCTATTGTTGTACGAAAACTCTGCAAAGGGTAAGAACTGATCCCAATGACCACCAAAATCTATCACGCACGCACGAAGCATATCCTCCAGCACTTGAATTGTTCGCTCAGACTGCCCATCGGTCTGAGGGTGAAATGTGGTACTAAGATCCAATCTAGTACCTAATTCAGCATGCAAGGTCCTCCAAAAGTTAGAAGTAAATTGCGTACCTCTATCTGATATGATTATAGAGTTTGGCTAACTTATTTGCATTGTAAGTCATCTTGACCGGAATAAAGTGAGCAGACTTAGTTAACCTGTCAATAATTACCCAAATAGAATCAAACTTACCCAATGTCTTTGGAAGACCAACCACAAAATCCATTGCAATTCTTTCCCACTTCCATTCGGGAATAGGCATTCTCTGAAGTGTCCCTCCAGGCCTCTGATGTTCATGCTTTACCTGCTAACAATTCGTACATTGGGCAACAAAATCAACAATGCCACGCTTCATTCTGCTCCACCAATAATGTTGTCTCAAATCACGATACATCTTGGTTGCACCAGGATGTATAGAATACCTCGAACTATGAGCCTCTGCAAGAAGTAAGAGTCAAATCATCAACACGGGGAACACATACCTGCCCCTTAATTCTCAAGACGCCTTCCTCATCAATCACAGCCTCTCCTCGCAATACCACATCTCGAATTCAGCTCAGCTTCTCATCATCAAACTTCTTCCCTTTAATCTTGTCAAGAAAAGAAGATCTTGCCTCCTCACAGGCCAAGAATCCTCCTTTCTCAATTACATCCAGCCTCATAAGGTCATTAGCCAGAGTTTGAACCTCTCTAGCTAATGGGTGTCTAGAAACCTGTAAGTGGGCTAAACTTCCCATGCTCCCTGCTTTTCTACTTAGGGCATCAGCCACAACATTAGCTTTTCCCGGGTGATATATAATAGTTATATCATAGTCTTTCAATAACTCCATCCATCTCCTCTGCCTTAAATTCAAATCCTTCTGAGTGAACACATATTGTAAACTGCGATGATCTGTATACACTTCACACTTGACCCCATATAGATAATGCCTCCACTGCTTCAATGCAAATACAACTACATCCAACTCCAAATCATGAGTCGGATAGTTACGTTCATGCACTTTTAATTGCCTTGAAGCATAGGCAATTACATTATTCTCCTGCATTAGCACTGCACCTAAACAAGAATAAGATGCATCACAATAAACAATGAAATTATTACCTTCCATAGGCAAAGCAAGAATCAGTGCAGTATTCAACAAGGTTTTGAGTTTCAGAAAACTCACTTTACACTCATCCGACCATACATATGGAACATTATGCTTGGTCAAATTGGTTAGCTGGGAAGCAATGGAAGAGAATCCCTTGACGAATCGGCGGTAGTAGCTAGCTAGACCAACGAAACTCCTTACCTCTGAAACATTAGTAGGCCTTACCCAACTCTTCACTGCTTCAATCTTAGTGGGATCCACCATCACTCCATCCTTAGAAACCACGTGCCCCAAGAAGGACACTGAATCGAGCCAAAACTCACACTTGGAGAATTTGGCATAAAGACTTTTCTCCCTTAACAACCCCAATACAATTCTCAAATGTTCTTCATGTTCCTTCATGCTCTTTGAGTATACCAGTATATCATCAATAAATACAATAACAAAGAGGGGCATTCGTAAGCCCAAAAGACATTACTAAAAATTCTCAAATGTTCTTCATGAAAGTAGCAGGGGCATTCGTAAGCCCAAAAGACATTACTAAAAATTCATAATGCCCATACCTGGTTCGAAAAGCAGTCTTTGGCACGTCTGTTGCCCGTATTTTCAATTGATGATAACAGTACCTCAAATCAATTTTAGAGAAGACACAAGAACTCTGTAACTTATCGAACAAGTCATCAATGCGAGGAATGTTGTACTTGTTCTTAATAGTTACCTTATTCAGTTGTAGTCTATACACATCCGAAAGCTACCATCCTTCTTCTTCACAAATAAAACTGGAGCACCCCAAGGAGATGCACTCGGTCTAATAAAACCTTTACCTAATGTCATGACCCAACCCACCGGGCCATGCGGGCACCTACTCTAACACCTAAGTAGGAGAACCCTTGATCCCCAAACGGTTAAAAACATACGGAAGATTAAGAAAACCGGAGATTTAAACATTTCAAAGCGAAATTGTAAAATAAATAACTCCCCCAGGGATCTAGTCTAACAGGTACAAGAATTTTTAAGATTATAGGGTATAAATTACAGTAATTAATGACACAACTCCAACCTTAGGGAAGGAAGAGTAGAAGCTGTTGGAGATTGTCTTCGTCTTCACCTATGAAACATCACTGACCCTGCAACCAGACTATGCCAAATGGCATAGCAAGAGTAGTATCAGTACAAACAACACGTACTGGTAGGAATCATTGGTCAACCCGATGCCCACCGCATAATATAAAGAAATCAACTAACAGGAAACATGCAATAAGAAAGTACACCCCTCAATTTTTATCCTCCTGCCTTTACCATTCCCGCATACCTTAAACGTGCTAGTACACTTGACTCTAACCCCCTACTTTATCGCCCTGCTCGCTCTGTTCTTGATCATAGCTTAACCATTATATCTCATAGAGGAGTTCCCGAATACAACCACTACCAACTTGGCCAACCACTCACGACATACCCTCGCTTCTTCTGCATCACAATTCAGCCCTTGACCACATAGTATAGTCTATCAAGGCTCGCTAACCGTTTCGAATACGGATCCCCTTCCCAAGGTAGGTACTATACTACTTTTTGCATCATGAACACTACCCCACTTCTCATTGTTTAAGAACACAAACAGCCTCGGTCTCCACTTACTAGACAACGTACAGATTGGGCATGATGATTCACAGTTAATTTCAGTAAACGAGATATAAGCAGGTAGCCACAACACAGTAAAAGCTCATATACCGAGATGCATAATCAGTCATCATTTTAGGAGCAATATACAATTCCCCAATATCAATGATAGGTAGATATGAATGTAGTAGCCACAAATGGTCCTCTCATAAAACCCACACTCAAACTGTTAGTGTGTTGGAACATGACACCCGATCCAATATATATATGTGTCGGAATGTGATACCCGATCCAATATATGTGTCGGGACATGACACCCAATCCAGTCAGCACAACCACAGTCACAATCACACCCATAATGAACAGTGCACATAGTCACATAGTCAAGTAACATGTTCATGGCATGTAATTGTTCATACAGAATCATTTCATTATATTCGATTCATGTTTCCCTATTCACATACACGCATGCATACAATGGAGCAATTAAAAGGCATATATAACACAATGGGAAGTCAAACCATCACCTACCCCTAGTTCACAGGACGGGGCTTCCCTGTCACGACCCAGGGGGTACCCCCTAGATGTAACACGGTATACCTGACCCCGAAGGGGTCTCATACAATCCCTTAGCATATCATAAATATAAGTAAAGCCATCTAATACAATCGAATATCAAATAGGGTCACAGCCCTTTACAACATAGTCTCAAAAGAGAATGTAAGAAAGAAACTAGAAATGAACAACTCTCGTCCTCGAACCATGAGGACTCACCAAAAGCAAGGAGAGAATCAATCCAAGCTTTGATCAAGAAGGAAGCACACCGCAACAACCGGGACCTACACTTATAGAAAAATGTGGAAAATATGGCTTAGTACAAAAATGCACTAAGTATGATAGCCATGCATAAAATCATTGAAAACATGCAAAAAGGGACAGTTTAGTTGAAACCATGCTATATGCCAATTTTTAACATCATCTTTGAAAATAGTTGGAGAACATACTCATAAGACAACTCATAGATAGTTCATCATAACATAAGGACAACAACATAGTCATAAGCATAGTCTCCAATCATAGACATAATGCAAACATCAATCATCATAAGACATAGTTCACTTACATAGTCAATTACCAAGATCATCTCGTCATAATAGAGCCACCACATAAGTAACCCTAAGTTATACTTGTGCCATGCATAGATAAGATCCCATAATCTAAGTGCCACTTTTAGGCCACCATGCTCATGCCTTGTCATGCTTTGGTCTCATCCATAGTTAATACTCATAGACAAGGAAACATTCATGTTCAATAACTCATGTCAAGGAAAGTCACTCATAGCAACAATCCATATAAAGCATGTATAATTCGTAAATCATCATAATATAAGGAACCCTACCATGACCACTCTCAAAGCCTACTTGTGCATTGCATGAATGAAGTCCCATACCCCCACTCACACTAAGTAGAGCTTCTTGAGGAGCCATAAGTTATAGTTCATGTCTCATGTTCATGTTCTTGTTCATGGAGGAAATATATCCATAACCAACATAGACCATGTGAGCTACATGGAATCCGGTGTACTGCCCCACACCGAAAAGAGGTGTCCTACTTGCCTAAGATAAAATTAAATGTATTAGCTTTTAGGTGGATCCACTAGCTAAAGACCTATGTGGGCACATAGTTACGGGATAGGGAGATTGTTACTAGAAATCCAGCCATTTTCATTGACGGGAGAGCTTCCATCTCATGAGATTACTTTAGATGACCCGGTACCTCATATTCCTTATCCACTCGGTGCTAAGCATTATTTCCCAAAATTACATGCTTAATCTTGAATTGAATTTACATGCATGAAGGAGTATTTTGCCCTTCATCCAACACATCTCATAAAATAGCTCATAGATTCAATAGGTGAGAATGGACTTTCAACCTTCGAATCATTATTAATATGTGAGGAAAACTTTCACATTATGATCATGGTGTGTTCATGAGAAATAGACTTTCGATCATCACAACAATATTATCATAGTCATGGACATTCATTCATATTCATGTGTAAGGGTGTATGTGAGCATAGCCTTTCAACAACACCATAGCTACATCATAATCATGTTCATGCATGGAGTGTGTGTGTGTGATTGTCCTTTCAATGACGCAACAAGAACATTATCATCATAGACACTTCACTCTCAAAGTGTTCATAAAACATGTGCAAAGTATCACAATCATGCAAAATTTTCATATCTTGCATACAAGGATCATAGATCACATCAAATTAACACATCTAGCAATCATTATATTAGACATAGATATAATCGTAATTCAAGTAGTTCATTCATTGCATGCATAAGCTCATGTACTCATATTATAGGTCATGTGGGTAAAGTCCTTCCATAATAATGCCACATACAATTTAATCATGCATAACAGCTTCCCTCTTAAAGCCTTAACATTCATAACTCATTAACATTAGCTTTTACCCTTAAAGCCCTAGAAATCATGTTCATATTACAAGCCTTACTCTCAAGCAATACCTCACATGGTCATCATGTAAACCTAACTCTCAAGGTAAACTAACCACATGCTTCATTCTTAACCGATTATAGTCATATAGCATCAAGTAAACTCGATCTCAATACTACCCAACCATGATCCATCATATAAGCCCTAACCTAATTCATTCATGTCTACAAGCTTCACTTATAAGCAATCCATATTTAGGTCATCTAATCTAAGGCAATTCATAAAGAAGTTCATCAATCTTAGAAGGTCACATATAAACCCTCAATTTGCCTCTTTCATGGCATAACACTTGACCATATCACTTTCACCCTAGAATCTTAGGGTAATCAAGAATACGTGTATAATCATACTAAAATCATGCAATTTCATCCTAATCAAGTAAAACTTATCATAATTTACCCTTCAAGCATCTTGAATCACATTCAACCCAACATTTATAATTCTACATTAGATATGGGTAATAACATAATTCAATTAATTCAATCCATCCAAATAAAACCCATTTACATGCTTCTATAATCAATCAGCCCACTTTATAAGATCACAATTTAGCAATATAGGGGATTCATGGGTTCTTGGGGGAATTTCACCATAATTCATCATTAAATCATCAATTCAATCATAACCCAACATAATTCAACCATTGAAAATGTTTTTGAAAGGAACCCATGACATTCGAATAAAACCTTAACTTTTGGGGAAGTTGTAAGATTTGAAATCTAGTTTTGAAGGGACTCTATGGGGAAATCTATCCATAGATGAAGAGATACAATACCTTATTAAAGAATATCCATGAAATTGAGTAGAAAAGACAACCTCTTCAACCCTAGACTTCACCTTCTTCTTTTTCTTCTATGGAGTTTTAGAGAGAGAAAAATTGTATAGAAGAACTTTGGGATCTTTTGGGGGTTTTGAATTAATGACTTAGTTGGGGTGGTTAATGATTTAAAATAGTTTATATAGGTGTATAAAGTCCATATAAAACGACCCCCACTTAAAACTAATTAAAAAGGAATTTACTAAAAGACCCCTCATTTGGCAGCCTACTCCCAGGCACCACGACTAGACTTCACGAGTCGTGGTCCTTGGGCAGTGGCTTGGCTAGTGAGTCTTGGCCTCCACAAAACTAAGGCATGACCACGAGCCTTCCCACGAACCGTGGTCAAGACCACTGGTCATGAAGTGGATCGTGGTCCTTAGGCAGTGGCTTGGCTCCAAGGTCTTGCCTCCCACCATGCTAAGGGACCTTCACGAGGCCTCCCACGAACCGTGGTCAAGACCACTGGTTGTGGTGATGGCCGTGAACTTGGGGCAGTGCCTTGCCAAGGTTGGGGAAGCCTTGGCCTTTGTCTTAGGCTTTGCCCCATTGCCTTGGCACTTGCCCTTGTAACCCTCCATTAAACCCTAGATGGTCTACTAAACTACGGGGTGTAACACGTACCTTGACGTTCAACCCCTAAACCCCTCATTCTAAGTACGGAAAGTCTTACATACGACTCTAACCTTTATATCAAACTCTAGAACCCTAACACAAGGCTCTAGTTTAACCTACTAGTTTCCGGAGTGTTACATTATCTTCCCCTTGGGAACATTCATCCTCGAATGACGACTAGACACCCTACGAAATTAAAGACTCAAGACTAGCAGCCCATCATGCATGCAATATCAAAATAATGCACCATTCAAAGAAGGAAACATCAAGTCCATCTCAACATACTCAATGCAACACAAGGAAGTAGGAACTACATCTAACAACCCATTATGCATGAAAGCTCAACATTTCAATATTCATAGGAGGAACTACCTTTTCCAACTCAAAGCACGCTCAACTCAACAACATGAAGCCAATTATGCAATTACTCTCAAAAGCATATTAAGGCATGTTCATCAACTCGTCTCATGAAGCATAAAGGCAATTCATACTAAATGCACAACAACATGAGAAACACATAAATCATGAAAATTCATTTTCTTACAAATCATGAACTTCTCAAGGGCATGCATAACATAAGGAGATCATGAAAATTTCTAAAACACACATGACTCCCAAAACATGAAACAAGACCAAAAAGGAACTCTTGGTCTCAAGCTAGAATAGGAATAGAAGAAAGAGATGAGGATATCGGGATTCTCATTGGCCCTTGGCCTTCCAAATGGCACCCTCACCTTCAACCCTCACTCAAAAGACCTCTCCTCCACACTTTCATGGAAGCAACTTCCCCATTCTTCTATTTCTTAACTTGCCGGTCTAAGACCTCTACCGGTACTTCTAAATTAGAGAGGTTCTCATTTAAGCACTCTAGCTCACAAGCAACCTTACCAACACCACTCAAGATTCATATGAGCCTACCAAACCGGAACTAAACTTCTCAAACTCATTACACCTCTCAAGGTGAGAATTTCAAGCCAATCCAAATCATGGACATCAAGGACACTCAACAACCTTGCTATCTAAGCACATTATTTCCCCCTTGGGAGTAAAACCCCTACTAAAATCCTCAAGTACTACTTCTTTCAAGCAATCCCCAAAGCATAGCTAAAAACTCATAATAACCTTACCGGGTTCCACAAACACTAAAGGTCTAACAATTGCAAGTAATCCCTTCCAATGATAACATCAAAGTCTAATAAGTAGCATCGGAATCTAGTAAAACATTTACATTTATAAGAAACTATCAACATACAGGTGCTTACATCCGGAGAGCCTTCTTAGTTACTTCTAGACTAGAGTGTATAGAACTTACCTTGCCTTGGAGTACTAGTACCTGAACCTCTTGGAGGAGCTTGCTTCCTCTCTCTTCCTCTAGCCTTAAGTATTGGACAATCTCTTATTTTGTGACTAATCTTACCACAACCATAGCAACCCTTCATGCCGGCTAGACACTTACCATCATGCCTTTTTCCACACTTAGCACAAGTAGGAAATATAGGTCTACTATCCTTGCCTTGGGACTTAGGGTTAGACACCCTCTCTTGATCAAACTTTGGGGGAACCTTAGAAGAGCTTTGTTCATAGAACCTTTGTCTATTCTTTGGATGACTTTGTCCATACCACCTTTCTTGGGAGGAATTATCATCATCAATCCTATACCTCTTTGTTCCTCTAGACCTCTCTTCAAGTTTCTCCTTTTCAAACCGTTGAGCATGAATCACAAGACAATCAATATTCATATCATTCTCAAGCATAACCATACTACATTCTTTTGCTATCAAGTCAGACACACCCGACACGAACTTACTCATCTTCATTCTAGGGTCGGCAACTATGGATGGAGCATATCTTGACAACCTAGTGAACATCCGAGCATATTCCTCAACACTCATCCCACCTTGGCGAAGGTTAATAAACTCAAGTATATTAGCCTCTCTCATCTCCAAAGGACAAAACCTATCAAGAAACCCATTCTTAAATGTTTTCCATTCCATGGGACCCGCTTCTACCGGCCTTGCTTCTTTCCATTGGTTAAACCAAAGTTGAGCAACATCCTTCAATTGATAAGCGGCCAATTCCGCCTTTTCTACCGGAGTCACTCCCACAAAATTCAACACCTTAGAGATCTCATCTATGAACTCTTGAGGATCTTCCTCCATCTTTGACCCATAGAATTATGGAGTTTCTATCCCGACTTGAGTCAACAATTGAAAACCATACCTAATCTTCTCATTAGACATTAAGTCAACCGGAACTTGAGGAGCTTGAGGAGAAGCTCCTTGATCAACATTGTCTCCTTCAAATCCACCGGTGAAAGCTCCTTGAGTAGTCATATCTTGTGGACCACCAAATAAGGATTAGAAGAAAGACCGTATAAAGTTAAACTCTATCGCACGACATAAGAGTAATGAAGAAGTGGAATTTTCTAAGTATCTTGTAGCCTCTCATTCATAAATGGCGAAGGTTAATAAACTCAAGTATATTAGCCTCTCTCATCTCCAAAGGACAAAACCTATCAAGAAACCCATTCTTAAATGTTTTCCATTCCATGGGACCCGCTTCTACCGGCCTTGCTTCTTTCCATTGGTTAAACCAAAGTTGAGCAACATCCTTCAATTGATAAGCGGCCAATTCCGCCTTTTCTACCGGAGTCACTCCCACAAAATTCAACACCTTAGAGATCTCATCTATGAACTCTTGAGGATCTTCCTCCATCTTTGACCCATAGAATTATGGAGTTTCTATCCCGACTTGAGTCAACAATTGAAAACCATACCTAATCTTCTCATTAGACATTAAGTCAACCGGAACTTGAGGAGCTTGAGGAGAAGCTCCTTGATCAACATTGTCTCCTTCAAATCCACCGGTGAAAGCTCCTTGAGTAGTCATATCTTGTGGACCACCAAATAAGGATTAGAAGAAAGACCGTATAAAGTTAAACTCTATCGCACGACA
>JAJONR010032366.1:0-37461 GCA_029582245.1 Solanum etuberosum
TGGTTCTCTAATGAGGAGAGATAGAAACCAGATCTGACTGGGGTTAAAGAAATGCAGGAAACCACTTTGTTTTAAAAATGCAGAAAATCAAGAGAGAACTGTAGAAGGAATGAATATTAAATAGGCTGGAAGGATGATTGAAGGGAAGAATTTATCAGGTTTAAGGAAAAATGGTTCTCTAATGAGGAGAGATAGAAACCAGATCTGACTGGGGTTAAAGAAATGCAGGAAACCACTTTGTTTTAAAAATGCAGAAAATCAAGAGAGAACTGTAGAAGGAATGAATATTAAATAGGCTGGAAGGATGATTGAAGGGAAGAATTTATCAGGTTTAAGGAAAAATGGTTCTCTAATGAGGAGAGATAGAAACCAGATCTGACTGGGGTTAAAGAAATGCAGGAAACCACTTTGTTTTAAAAATGCAGAAAATCAAGAGAGAACTGTAGAAGGAATGAATATTAAATAGGCTGGAAGGATGATTGAAGGGAAGAATTTATCAGGTTTAAGGAAAAATGGTTCTCTAATGAGGAGAGATAGAAACCAGATCTGACTGGGGTTAAAGAAATGCAGGAAACCACTTTGTTTTAAAAATGCAGAAAATCAAGAGAGAAATCGGATGGGAAAGGTGGGTGGGAGTACGCTAGGATTAAAGCAGGTTGTCACCTCAGAGTACGTCTGTCTTCTATTTCTCATCACTGGATAGTGCTAGCATGAAAATGGTAGTACATGCTACCTTCCGGAACAATGCAAGTAATTTTTGTCATATAATAGAATATGTTTATTCTTCTACCTATCTGATCTGCGTTTTGCTCAAATGAAGAGAATTGGAAGATGGTTGGAATTTCTGCAGTTTAACCAGAGCCATTTCTGATTCCCAGAATATGGATGAATTGGGAATTGGATAATACTGGAGATACTGATATATGTTTCTTCTACATATCTTCCATTTCTTCATATCACTGTTATTCTATTTTGATATCCAAATTGCTCACCTATGTTTTATTTGCACAATATCCCAAAGGTCTTCCCTTGCATTTCGGCAACTTGTGGACACTTCTTTCATCCTAAATGCGTCTCAGAGTTACTTTATCCAGGTGATAAATGTCGAGCCTTAGAGCTGCAGAAGGAAATCGTAGCTGGAGAATCATTTACTTGCCCTGCTCATAAATGTTCCGTCTGCAAGCAAGGGGAGGATAAGAAGGAATATGAGTTGCAATTTGCAATTTGTAGACGCTGTCCAAGGGCATATCACCGCAGATGCTTACCAAGGTTTCCTTGATCCTATTGTCTTGATTTTGAGTGCTTTGATTAAATAATACTTGAGGACAGAAGTATTGGGCATCTCATGTTTTGTGTTTTCTTGTTGACTTTTCTAAGATGTATTTCTTTTGAGCCCTCCCACTATGACAAAAACATCCAGAGAAGGGCTTGGAATGATCTTTTGCCCAGACGTATCTTGATATACTGTATGTAAGTTTCATCTGCAACTTCAGGAATCATGAACCATTCATGTTCTTAATATCTGTTAAAAGAATTACCAAAACCTACCTCTGCCCAGGGACCACAAGATTATTCCTAAAATTGGGACTCCAAAAAGGGACCATATCGTGTTTCCACATAATGATGGGAAAGCAAACTCACAATCATCAGGACTTCCATCAGGACCTGTGAGGATGCTCTCACGAAGGAGTAAGGTTCTTGGTGCTCTCACTGAAACAAGCTTCCTGCACATGAAAAGGCCTTTTGAGGCGGGGCACAATGCTACTGAAGTTGGTGATTCTTATGGAAAAGGTGCTACATGGCTTATACAAGCTCTTGTTCTGTAATTGGTCAAAGCTATTAAGTCTATTAAAGATTTACATCTATGTCAGGAAAACAATTGAAGCCTCCAACACAGGAAAGAGGCAAATCGAAGGTGCCACTAAAGTTGGTCTGCGCCCCACAAAGTACTTTCAGTGGCAAGACGGTGAATGTCCGTCCAGTTATGCCTGTGATGAAGAAGACCAGCATTACACAGCAATTGGCTGATAATGAAATGAAAAAGAGGTACTCAATGGACTTCATCATGTTCTTAAAGTTGAAACATCCTTCCGTTTGTTTCAAATTATATATTCCATCCAAGATATAAATTTTAATGGATGTTAAATGCATTTGGTTAACCTATTTACTTTGCATTTGATACTTGGTTTGCAGAATGATGACTTTGATAAAAAACTCCACCTCTTCGTTTAATGTGGAGGAATTTGTGAATGAGCAATACCAGAAATGTATCGATAGTAACTCTCAAAAAAATTTCACAGACAAGACCATTACCTTGGGAAAAGTTCAGTGTTCCGTAAAGGTATATCTACTGGTTCAGCATTGAAGAGAATGTACTCATTAATTTTTCTTCTTATTTCTTCTGCAGTTTCCTCTTATATAAAACATTCCTCTTTATTTTCTGTACCAGGCTATTCAAGTAGCCTTGAAGAAACTAGACGAAGGATGCAGCATTGAAGACGCCAAAGCTGTCTGCGAGCCAGAAATTCTTAGTCAGATTTTCAGATGGAAGGTTGCTCCATAGGACCTAAAATGTTCTTACCTATAAACACAGGCTTTATATAGCTACATTCTTGCTCCTGACTTGATGTGTTATTTTGTGATTAAATTTTTGACGAGTTTCTTGCTCCACAGATTTACGCTATGTGGTGCAGTAAGTTCCCTTGTTGGGTGATACATAGGGAGTGCACGTCATGTCCAACGATTCTGAAAAAAAGAGGAGTGTCGAACATAGGGAGTGCATGTCATGTCCAACAATTCTGAAAGAAAGAGGAGTGTCGATATGACAACAACAACATACCCAGTGTAGTCCCACAGAGTGGGGTCTGGGGAGAGTAGGGTGTACGCAGACCTTACCTCTACCTCAGAGGTGAGGTAGAGAGGCTGTTTCTAATATTCCTCGGCTCAAGACAAAAACAATGTGGAAAAAGACGTAATGAAAGGACAAGACAATTGAAAATAACAAAACCAAGAGATAGTAGTAGAACAATACTACAACAATAATCCTACAATCGAACTACAAGAAACAACAAATAGTAACATAAATGGAAGAACACAAAACTACAAGAATAGTACTACGACAGGAGTGTCGATATGGCATATCATATATACTTGGAACAGAAAGAAAGGATAAAGAAAGAACTTTTAGGGTTTAAATCAGCCCAAGAAAAGTTTAACAAGGCCTAGTTCTCTTTGGAAATGTTAGCCCATGAAAAATACTTGACAAAACACCATTTTCAAGAAAGAGAGTTGGTTCATATTAGTGACATCTTCTGGTTGGAGCTAAATGAACTATATCAATAGAAATGTAGTACCTCTGTTACTTCGTTTTAACCAACAACTGAGATTTTTTGTCTTGCTTGGATGGTGGTGATCTAGTTGTAGGAGTATATTAGATTATTGAACTTACTACTTGCACCAACAGAATTCTAATGCATTTCTACAAGTTTCCACATGTGATTAACAAGATGCTGTCATAGCTACGGGTTAACTGTCTCCATGATAACATAAAGTATTTTGTGCAAGAATATAATTAACTCCCTTTGATGGTCTAGCTGTTACCTAGTCCAAAAATTAAACCAAAAATCTGCCTCAGCTGCTGGAAGATCCTGCATCAATGCATGCTTGGAACCCTCTCGTGGAAAAGAATTACTAGCTCATCTTTCTTATGCACTTTTTACATTTCTCTAGATCGTTTCTTGCTAAAAACTAGGCAAATAATTCATGCACTTGAAGGTATTCTTCTTAACTTGCATGCATTGCATCACAACAAGTTGTATATCACAACAATTAAGTTTTTTAGTTCCACGAATGTTGTTAATGATTTTCAAGAGTTCAATCTTATTGGTGTGAGAAGAAGAAGCTATTGTATGTCAGCATTTGGAGAATCGGCACCATAAGCTTTGTATTAGTATGGAAATGTTAGTTTTTTTTTCTTTTTCGGGTAAGGTTTATTTCGTTCACCTTGATGTTCTCAATATCTCGCGTCATCTTACATAATACAATGCGCTAGACATATATCTCAGTGTTAATAGCCTATTCCTACAAAGATATGGTTATCCTTTCTGTACTGGAGACTGTTATTTCTACCTTGAATAGTTGGTAAATACAGCTAAAAAATCTTCTTTGGCAGTGTTGACTGATTGCAAGAAGATTCTTTTACTGGAGGGTGTAATTTGTGATTCCTTTTGCTTCTATTGCTTTACCTATCGAATATGACCATGATATGAAAATCTAGACACATACCTTCTCAATTATGTATAATGGAAGTTCCTGCAGTTTATGGATCTTTGTTTTCTACTCAACAAGCTACTGAGCTATCTTAAGCATTTCAATCTCTGTCGAATGACTTGCCAATCATTTCTAATTATTAAGCTGTATTTGAGCCTTTAATGGTTGTTTTTGATTGACTATCTGATGAATGAGTTGCAAATATTCATTTTCTCTCTTGTATGTTACAGAAGAAGCTAGGATCTTATCTTGCCCCTTTTCTTAATGGGATGCGCTATACATCTTTTGGTCGCCACTTCACGAAGGTGGACAAACTGAAGGAGGTATGTCCTGTTTTTGCATTTTATAAGTAGATCTTGTATCTCGATGGATATGTTGTTGTTGTTGTACCTTGTATCTCAATTGGAGTGATAATATAGCTGCATCTCACTAGTAAACCCTGTCTAACATCTTCAGAGTTTTTCTAATTGATGCAACTTTAAAACAAACTCAACAAAGCCGGTATACTAGTCAACCCTGTCTTCCATCGTCATAGCTCTTCTATTCGATGCAAGGCTAAAACGTACCCCAGAAACATTACATGAGGAAACAGATTAATACCCTGGAATTTTGTATTCATGTTTTCAGTTTTCTAACAAGGTTCACCCAAAAAAAATAAAAACAAGGTTTACCAGAAGTGCTTCCTGAAAGTAAATAGAGCTGTATAGTTTCCGAATATGATGTAGAAGTTGCAATAACAAATTTCAAACTCTCTTATTTGGCTAAGCCTAAATAAAAGTCAAGATAATCATTCAGAATATTGTAATAGAATATTATTGATGATTATGTCTTTGTTGAAAGTCAAGAAAGCTATTAAGCTAGCGTTTGTTCATAGATTCCCAAATATTTTTGGCCAATCATTTTTGGGTGAAGTTTCACCATGTGTTTGACAGTAGTTTTTGGGGAAAATATTGACTTAAAGAAATATGATTTATACCCATAAGTTTTAAAAACTATTAAAGATACTCATAAGTTAGTATTATCATTTTATGATTAACATGTTTTGTGATAAAAATTTAACTCATAAATTATAAGCTCCAACCCGCTTTTAGTTCTATGGAACAATACTTGAGAGTCAGATAGCAACAAACACATCATTAACATAAATACAATACATAAGTTGAGTGAGTGCCTTCATGGTGCGTTTCTCAAGCTTGTCAAGTTGGGATTAATAAATGTTGGGGTGTTATTATAAAATATAAAAGTTTGGGGTAAATTTTAATTTTTTAAAAGTTCCCAAAAAATAGAATTTGGCCCGAAAACTAATTTTTTATATAGTTTTTGGGAATTTGGTTTTTTTTGCCAAAAATTGACAAGTTATATGGCCAAACTCTTTTTGCCAAGTTTTATTTCCAAAAACTACTACTCTTTATGGACAAATGGATCCTAAGTATGGCTTTGCATAATTTTTGAGTTGAAGTTGAAATATAGGATTTGAAAGTTGGAAAATGGTCTGTGGAAGTCACGTTTGGACATGAACTTGGATGGCAAGTTGAAGATTTGAAAATTTTCGTTTGAAATACTCATTCAGACTGCTATTTCAATATTTTACTTGAAGATCAAATAATATTTTGCTTGAATTTCAAATAATTTTTCACTAGAAACCCAAAATTTCATGGCCAACCATTATTTGCAAATATTTTTCAATACGTAAAATATTGACATAATTATTTGATGGACAAGCAACCATTAAGAATGTTGTGTGGAATATCTAATGATTATTTCATGATAATTAGGAATCTTTTTGTATGTAAGGGCTTGTATTAGTTATGTTGAGATTATTTCTTATGCAGTGTTTGGTTTGGTGTATTAAAAATAACATGCATTGTATAATTTCTAAAAAAATATTTACTTACAAAAATACCCTCCTCAAATATGGTGGAAAGGATGTGGAAAAGTTTTTGAGGGGCATTTGTGTTTTTAATCATGCTAATGCATGCATTAAAACCCTTTGCATTACTAATACCATGAATTTCCATATTAGTTATACATACCTTTAATATCAATTAGAGTGTATTACTAATGCATACATAGGTGAAGAAGTGTACCAAACAAGGTACTAGTAATACACAAAGCTAATGCATGCATTATTTTTTCTGATGCACTCTACTAAATGACCTATAAAGAAAAGAGAAAGAAGAGATATTGGGGAATGAATAGCTTAATTATTCCCTCAAGCAAGTTGGGACTTTTGTAATGGTTACAAGTAATCCAAAAATGGAAATGAGAATAATTCCTATTCCTAATTTACACTATTACAAGGATTGTAAATCATTTCCAATACAAGGAATGATCACTTAGCTTGTTTACTTGTTCCAAACATTAACTTTCTTAACTCCCTCTCAAGTTGGAATTATAAAACGATGTTGTCAAAAGCATGGTTAAGCCCAGAAGCGAGGCTCAAAACATGTTGAGCGCTTCGCCTCACCTCGCTGAGGATGCTGTTCAGTGTCGTCTTTAAGGTTTTAAGACAAATTTCCCTTGCGAACGAGCATCTTCTGAAGAGGCAACACTAAATAATTGTTATTTCACTTTATCGTAATTTTTTTAAAATTTCTTTGTTCATATATTTGTTATTCATTGCTTATATTTATTAGTCTTGGACTAAACATATACTCTATAAATTTATGTGTATTTTTCTTTCTCTTTGCGCCTTTTTTCATTAAAGCCCACACTTTATTTGCTCTTTGCACTTAAAGCCCCAACAGGCCTTGGAGCTGTTTTGCACTTCTGATAACATTGGTATAAAATGTACATTAACATTCTTTGTACTCCCTCTCAAGTTGGGATGTATACAATGTATGCTCCGAGCTTGATACACATTTGCTCAATTCTACGGCTGCAAATCGGTTTTGTAAGAATATACGCCACTAACTGATCATTCAAGTTGATGAAACATATCATAATGCAAATACTTGTTTGACCATCAGTATTTGAATATACTGAATTATGGTGTTCAAATTACTGGTATAGTATTTAAATACTAGTTTAAGGAGTAGTTAAAGTGAAATAATGGTTTCCATTTACAAATATTCGACTTTCACATACTTTGTGAGATAAAGTTCATGTCCAAACACAACTGCAACTTCCAAATACTCCTTTTCAACTTCAACCAAATTTTCCCAAATGCCTACGTTATATTTTAATATATAACCTACTTGTATTTTGCACTTGCAGCACATGACATTATATTCTATCCCACTATTTTTTTGTTGCCCGTAGTTATAAATGGTATCAGACTTATTATGTGTTTTTATGCAAATTAGAGGCTGAATCCTTGTGCAGGTGGTTGACAGACTAAGATGGTATGTGCAGGATGGTGACACGGTAAAAAGTCTTTATGAGTTTGCTTCTTTATTTCCTTGTAGTTGTCTCTCTTCTTGTATTAGCATCATAACCTGCCTATCTTTTCTTTTTTGCTTTTGATGTGGAGGGTGTAAATTGTATTTTTGTTGACTTAAAAGTTGATTTCTGAATTTCCATTCTTTTACTCCTTCAATTTTGTCATTGATAAATTTGTTTTCAGAACCTTTGATATTTTCAGTTAAACATCTCGTCATGCACTTGTTTGCTTTGATTTTTTTTGTTTCTTCTTCTTCCTTCTCTTCCAAGAGTCTATCAGAAAAAAACAACCTCTCTACCCCCACAAAGGTAGGGGTAAGGTCTGTTTACAACACACCCTCCCCATACCCCACTTGTGGGACTATACTGGGTATGTTGTTGTTGTTGTTCTTTCTCTTAATCTTGTTCAAAGGATTGCAGCTTTACATACTTCCTTGAATGTTGAGGCGTTTCTTGTTCAGATAGTCGACTTCTGCTGCGGATCCAATGATTTTAGCTGCTTGATGAAAGAAGAACTAGACAGAATGGGAAAAACATGCCAATTCAGAAATTTTGATCTTGTACAAACAAAGGTAAATTATTTCGTAACAATCATATCAGCTACCTTCATTTTGATTATCTGAATTAAAGGTGAACTAGATTCCTACTGGGAATTCTTTGCTCTTTTTTGGGGTAAAACACAGTAAATTAGAGTTTTTCCTAATTTTTCCTCTTTCAGCAACTCTTCTTGTGTGATTGTTGTTGGATCAGTCATTGAGTAGGGGCCCTTCATGTTACAACTAGCTAGTCTTTTTTGCTCCAGTCAAACCATACCTTAAGATTTGTTCATTAACCAAATGTTACAACGTAGCACTCGATAACCAGCATGTGGTGTATTATTACGCAAATAAAACGTGATGGGTTGTAACTAGAATGATGAAAGAGAATGAAAATATGTAGTATGGTCTTTTCTTTATCATTGGTAATTGAGGGATGAGTTATTCTTTTAGGGCATGGTGAAGTTTCTACGTGTGAATACTATTTAGCTTCAGTCTGTGTTGTCAGACACAACATAGGTTGAGCAGAGAGATCCTCCAATTTCACTTGGAAAATGCCTCGTAGACACGAGAGGTCACCAATATAGTAAACTATTTCTACTTCTGGACAACAGACCATCCTTGACAATTAGGTTCATCGCCACTTATAATGCTCCATCAAGTGAGAAGATTTGCTTGTTAAGAACATTGCTTTAAAATCTGACTGAACTTACCACATCTAACCTAGTCAACTCGACTTTGTTAAATAGTTTGACTCTTGAAAAAGACTCTGATCAGTCATGATTAAAGCTCAATCTACTCACCAGGATATAGGGAGTATTTAGTTTATCGAGCCAACTCAAAAGCACATTACTATTTAGTACAAGTTATTCACGACATCTGAGATGCTAGAGAGTCAGTAGTTTCATATAGTTATGAAAGTATTACCATACATATTCCTTTTATGAAAGCATTATGAGCTAGGTTTAAATTTTTAACTCATCAGATCTTCAATTTTTCTTAACTCACTGAGTAATACAGTCCAGTCTTTAGGTTTCTGTCTTTAGACTGTTGTTTAACTAAATAATCTGTGCGCTTTGATGCTTCACAATAGCATGCATCTGATTGGTTTCTGGAGATTGATATAGATATTACTCTTTTTATTTATTTTATTTTATGCTGATTTTGCAACTATTGCTTGAACTAATAGGGCATTATGAACCATCATTCTATAAATTACAGAAAAACAGGTTGTCTTGGATGTTTTTTGATAGATTGAACGGTAGAGGGAAGGGAGGGGATAGAGTTAATACATTTGTACACCTATGTTAGTTTCCTCTTGTGTACTTCCTACGCAAACTACGAATATGAAACCTTCCTCCCACTTTTGCTCTATTTCCTTCAAGTCCACACTGCCCCTATAAAGATCGTTTGCTTTGTATTCATTAACTTAGTGCCTTGTCTAATTGTGTCTTATAAGTTAATGAATAACTTCTTGAGATTTTACAACTTTCCAGAATGATTTCAACTTTGAGAAGAGGGATTGGATGACTGTTGGTTTAAGAGACTTGCCAGAAGGATCCAAATTGGTATGTTGGAAACCCTCGGCTTTGAATAACTTGACATTCTTTTGAATAACCCATCTTATCTTGTGCCTTGAGTAGATCATGGGGTTTAATCCCCCTTTCTCCACGGCAAATGAATTTATAAGCAAAGCTCTCACATTCAGACCGAAGCTTCTCATTATTACTGTTCCGAAAGAAACAAAAAGGTGAAGATTTATATTATGAAAGCAGCATGTTCAGTTATTTTCTGCTTACCACTTGATTTATCAATCTTCTGTCATTGCAGACTTGATAAAAGAAAGAATCCTTATGATATAATTTGGGAAGATGACGTTATCTTGGCTGGCAAGGTGCAAAAAATTGAAAACCTAAGATTTATATTGCTCATTTTTCCCTTACAAATGATATGACTCAGTTTTTTGTTATGCCAGTCCTTTTACCTGCCAGGATCAATTAATGTGCATAACCAGCAGATGGAGCAATGGAACATTGTGTCCCCTCCATTGTATCTGTGGAGTCGCCCAGATTGGACTGCTAAGCACAAAGCAATAGCTATGCAGCACGGGCATATTAGAAAGTCTGAAGCAGAAGGAAACATAGTAAATACAGGGATCACAAATTACTTGATGCAAGAAACACATGATTGCTATGGTGACTTTTCCGACATCCTGACCAGCTGTGGTGACATTAGTAGCTTGCTGGATGATATTCCTGAGATTTCTATTGATGCTGAATATAATCAAAATCAACATTTTGGAGTTCCTGGGCAGGATATGTGCTGCGAAGGTAAGGTTAAAATTGAAACGTCACCAGGTGAGGATATGTGCATTGTCATGGATCTGTCAACTCCAATGAATTCCTCACTTCACTGAAAGATCAAGTCTAGGCCTTCGCCATGCCTGCGTGCTAATATCCTTGAGCATGTCTCAACTTTTGGTAGTGTCGCTTGAAATTAATTTTTAATGACAAGGTTACTATATAGTAGAATATCCACAGATAATATTACAAGTAGATTTGGTAATCTACTTGCTCTGCAGACTTCCAAAAACTGAAACCATAATATATGTTGCAGAGTGAAGGTTCCAGGGCAACATGCATGGTCCCTTTTTGGAGCTAAATCTTATGAGGTAGTGGATGGTTAAGCCTGAAAATGAAAAATGAATATGGAGAGCAGATCATGGTGCTATCCAATAGCCTCACAAGAATAACATAATTAATTTGAATACCAACATATATGCTACATCCATGATTTATCAAAAATTTAAGTGAGCCTAATTTTATTTGAAATTTGTTAAAATTCTAATAATTATAGTCTCTTGTATGAGATTTTTTTTAAAAACTTATCAGTAATATTCAATATTTTTTAAAATACCTATAATTTATTATTATTTATGCTCCTCAAATTTAGAAGCATGGTTATGCTTAAAAAATCAAACCTAACTGTAATTCAAACAATACTGATTAAAAAATTGATATTTGGTTTGGTTAGGTTTGGTTTTAAATTTGAAAACCGATATTATTTGGTTTGATTTTGGTTTTACTAAAAATAATTGCAAAAATAATCAAACCATTTATATATTATTCATAAATAAAATATAAATAATTTGTTAAATTTTAATTAACTTAAGTCTTTAACTTTACCATTTTTTCAAAGCCAACACTTAAACTTTAGTCCAACTATTACAATTCTAAGTCCAAGTTCATCAAAATCCATTACTTTAGTCTTTACCTATCCGACTTCACATAAGATAGTTACACTTTTTTTTAATTGAATCACTTTGTTCGTATAATAATAACTCTAGTATTGCTTAATTATTTAATTGGACCGATAGTAGCTTTCCTGTGGATTGTTCATGTACTAGGTGTTTTTGTCTATCGAGATATGTATGTCCTAAAAAAGTTTATTACTTTCAAATCGAAAAAATTAGAAAAATTGAACCAAACGGAACCAAACTGACAATAACCAAACCGACAATTATTTTTTTCATTTGGTTTGGTTTGATTTTAGAAATTTAAAAAACCGATTAGATTGGTTTGGTTTTGGTTTTAACCAAAAACCGATCCAAACCGAACCATGAACACCTTTTAATTTTGTTATTTAGAGCATATATACCCCTTTGTCATGAAAGTGACTTATATATACCTCTATTGTTACACAAATGACTCATATATACCATTTTTCTCTAACGAAAGTAAGAAAAAATATTTTAAATTAGCTTTTTTTAATTTTATTTATTGAAAAAAAAAAGATAATCGGTGTAGGGGTATATTTGATCCTTCTCACACGTTTTTTTCTTTTAACAACTTTTATTCGTCAACTAATTTAAATTTATTATTTTGATGGTCAAATTTATTTATTCACTTATTTTCTTGTAAAATTTATTATAGATGCCCCAATGTTTTTTACAGATATAAAAACTAAATTGCAATATAGCCACAATTATTTTTTTTACTTTTTAATCTTTTTTCATTCACGCTTATTTCTTTTTATTTTTCATATTTTTACACTAAAGAATGAAAAAAAAGAATAAGAAACTCAAATAATAATAATAATAATCAAAGAAGTCAAAAAATAATTTATGTAAAAAGATCACATACATGATTATTTTTTTTAAAAAAAATAAAAACAAAATTAATTTTTTTTTTCATTTTTGTATCAATAACGGTATATGTGAGCCACTTTTGTAACGGTCAGGAGCGAATCCACCCTTATCCAAGGGAATGTCACCACCAGAAAATTACATTGTATATAGAGCTCAGTTTTGGTTTAATAAATATATATATACAAGTATTGACTCCTTTTAACACAAGTTAAAAGTTTAGTCTAGTAATGTTGTGAAAAATTGAGGTCATGTGTTCCAAGTTTTTTTTATTACAATCATTGACACTCAAGTCTTACTAGCCTCATAATTATGTTTCTAATTACAACCGTTGACATTCCTTTATGACAAATCTGAATCCGCTATATGACAGAGTATTTTTTATTCCAATCATTGACACTTTTCTCGTAAATGTCCGAAAGATATAAAAATCAAGAAAAGTACATCAAAACACCTCAAAAAATTCTCAAAATGCACCAATAACCTTAGAATATCGAAACGAAAAAATGAACAAACCTTTACTCTTTTTCGTTACTCTCCGAACACTCGTTAATGACAAATCTAAATCCGCCGTAAGAAAGTTAAAGAATATCAGTTCCGTTTTCCTTTTTTTTTAAAGCATGTAAAGCCGCCCCTGCAAGTATGTCAACGTCAACCCTCCCTTTGTATATTTGTTCTTGATTCGATATGTAACAAAATTCCATAAAGCAGGAAATGAAAATGTGACATGAATTAAATAGAGTTTGTTTGAATTTAATCTAGTCAGAGTCTTTTGTCAAGGATGCCTAAATGTCAAACTTTTTATTGTTTATGATTACCAGTAAATCAAGTTAGATAATTATTTAATTTTTTAAACAAACATTAATATTAATCTAATAAAATTATAACTTATAGTAAATCAGCAACTAGTTGGGGTCTTAGCCAAATAAATTTGACTGTTTATTTTCACAAGTATATTTATATATGTAAAATTTATGAATTTGCAATTAAATATTTATAAAATTAATAAATAAAAATTATTAATCTGCCAGTGTCTATTTCAATATTTAGTCTTATTATCCATAGTCAACAAAAGTGGACAGAAAGCTCAAATTTTTATACCTTTTACATCTTTTGAATGAATATTTTTATATACTAAACATTTACCAAACCCAACACATACAATCTGCCAAAAATCTTGTTTTAGAACTTTGTAAGTAATTTACTAACTCAATTTGCAAATGATTCATCTTAATAAATTATAATAATAGACATATAGACAAGGGGGGCACATGTCAATATTAAAGTAACATCTCAATGATTCATTTTTGTTTAAGCTAAAGCAGAGTTTTGAAGCATCAGGTTCTAAAAAATGGAACAAAAGGCCTTGGAAATAGAGAGTCAAGAGACTGAAAAGGAAAAAATAGGCAATAAATGGTGTGTTGAAGCAAAGAAGGTGTGGCATATAGCAGGACCAGCTATCTTGAATGCAGTTTCTTTGTTTTCTCTTGAGTTTGTGACAGCTGCCTTTGCTGGAAGATTGGGAGATTTAGAGCTTGCTGCTGTCTCTGAAGTTCATAATGTTATAGCAGGATTTGTTTATGGAGTCATGGTATGTTATTATATCTTCCCTGCTTTTATTGATTTTGAACCCTTTGTCAGTAGAGACGGAGTCACGATTTGAAGCTTATGAGTTCTGGTTCTAAATTAATCCACTTTCCAACTATTTATCTGACCCCCTATCTTTAGAAGTTCCAAATTCCTTTATCTTTATCGTTCACTCAATAAATGATAATTAATCTGAATAGGTTTTCCAATGATGAATAAGTATGGACTCATTCGCTCACAAAAAGGGGGATCAACTCCCCCGTTGTGTATTGGTACTTATCGAGTATAGAATAAGATTAATAACATAGTTTGAATCAAAGTTACTGAGTTGAGCTGACACTTTAGCTCCGTCTCTGAGCATGATCCTTTAGTGAGTTCAGAATGAGTATGATTTTATTATACGTAAACATTTTAGATGAAGCACATAACCTGCCCGCCTCTGGTTAATAAGTAATCTAAGTATAACATGATTGGGATCTTAAAGATTTTTTTTTTACCTTGTTAATTCTTGGGTATTAGTTAGGGATGGCAAGTGCTTTGGCAACACTTTGTGGTCAAGCAGTGGGAGCTGGACAGTTCAATATGCTTGGAGTTTACTTGCAAAGATCATGGATCATTACTGGAGTTACATCTTTGTTGCTCACACCAGTTTTTGTCTTCACATCGCCGATACTAAGGCTCCTACGTCAAGATAAAGACATCTCTCATCTTGCAGGGAAATATGCGATTTGGATAATTCCTCAAATGTTTGCATATGCTCTCAACTTTCCTATGCAAAAGTTTCTTCAATCTCAGAGCAAAGTTTGGTTCATGGCCATCATATCCATGGGAGGATTGGCAATTCATGTATTGCTAAATTGGATTCTTGTGGTAAAGGGAGGGCATGGCCTTTTTGGTGCTGCAATTGCTGGAAATATCTCTTGGTGGCTTTTGGACATTGCTCAGCTTATTTACATAATTTCGGGCTATTTTCCAGAGGCTTGGACTGGTTTTTCATGCCTGGCATTCAAATCATTGACTAACTTCGTTAAGCTATCACTTGCCTCTGCAGTAATGGTATGGTAAGTAGAGACTGGAAGCTTGGTAATTAGTACTTACTGTCTCTTGAAATGTTTCAACTTGTACCATTTTCGTGATGAGACTAATTGAATGGTGGCAGTTTAGAGCTTTGGTACTTCACAGCAGTGATTCTAATGGTAGGAGGCTTGAAACATGCTACAGTTGCTGTTGACGCCATATCGATCTGGTTAGTATATATCATATTGCTTCATAGCAACTATTTTCTTAGATTTAACTTATATACATCATCAGTGTAATGAAATTTTGAGATAAGCACCATTTGTTGTCTCACAAATTTGATTCTTTATTTTCTTTCTTTTTGAGTTCTTTCACTATAAACTTTCTTTGAATTCATTCACTACAAATCCTTACATGTTAACCAACTGGTCTGGATATGACAGCCTCGGATTGCAACTGTGGACACTGACGGTTGCCTTTGGTTTCACTTCATCAACCAGGTTAGCTGTTTCCGTGCAAGACAAAATCGAATGAGAACTAGTAGGAGTTATAGTTAGCTAACTAAGATGATAACAATTTTCTGTTTCTGATCAAGTATGTGTCACCTATTTGGTTATAAATCTGCTCTCCCTGAGATTTTTGTGGCGTTGCAGTGTGAGAGTTTCAAATGAATTAGGAGCTGGAAATCCAAAAGCAGCAAAATTCTCCATTTCAGTCAATGTTTTGACATCAGCAGTGATTGGCCTTATATTCTCAGCTACAATATTAGCTACCAGAAAAGAGTTTCCAAGACTATTCACAAATGAACAGCATGTCATAAAGGAGACATCAAAGCTGGGCTATATTCTTGCAGCTATCATCTTCCTTAATGGCATCCAACCTGTTCTACTTGGTATTTCTATCTAAATTCTACTCATTGACATACTTTCGAGGTACATAAATACGCAAATTTCTCACGAATCCAGGCGGAACATAGCCGCAATTCAGAAATAAAGTGAAGTTCAGGAAAATATAGATGCAAAATAGGTCATTCAAACAAGTTATAGTGACGTTTTCCTATTACAAGACGCCCTAACATTTGATTAGTACGTAATACCTATGGACACAACTTATTGAAACATATCATAAATCTATAATCAAATGAGTTCTTGCAAGTTTGCATAAGCTTATGATCAGCGCGCTATAACTATTTTTGATCAAATTGCAAAATGCAGGAGTGGCAGTTGGTGCAGGATGGCAGCTTCAAGTGGCCTTAATTAGCATTGGATGTTATTATGGTTTTGGACTGCCATTGGGTGCATTGCTTGGTTACAAGTTCAAATTTGGAGTTGAAGGCATACTTTCAGCTATGCTTGCTGGCAGCTTGCTTCAGACACTCTTCCAGTTTCTTATCATTGCGCGAACCAGTTGGCACAAACAGGTAATTCTAACCAGTCAATTTCTGAGCACCTCGACAATTCCACTAGGTATCTCTTCCTACCAAGGATTAGACATATGGGATAAATCACAGTGTTAGCTATAACATTTCTCAAATGATAAGGCGAAAATAACAAAGGTCAAGAGATTCAAGAATTAGGCATAAATTCAGTAGATATTGTTAGATTGAACCTCACTTCCCAATACAACAAGGATTGTGATATTGATGTATCAGATTCCGATAGAGTAATACTTCACGGAAATCTTTACACAAATAACCGGCTGGATTCACTGTTTACTTTTCCTAACCGATATACATAAACTATATGCTGGTTATACACATATTATACATGAATTACACATATCATTAGACATTCGCGTGATATTATTAGTTTCTCAAACTATTGCAGGCTCTTCAAGCAGAGGAGAGAGTGAGAACTTGGGGTGGTGAAGTGGAGAACCAATCAACCTCCTAATATAAGCAAGTCCAATTCAATCCATTCTTAATTCAATTCAATGAGGAAATCAAACAAGCAAAAGTTCATCCTATTTTTGAAACAAGGCTCAGTGTACATTATTGAAGAAGGCATGATGTCTTTGGGCAAGCTCACTCCAATCATTTATTTTCTTCTCCTATTATTAAAAATTCTACATTTGTATATTCATAATTTAATACACATATATTCATCAGTCTTTTTACAGTATATACGTATTAGTGGAGATATACAACCATCAAGTAGCTCATCCCGAATATAGTGGAAATCTACTTCAATATGTTTGGTTTGTTGATGAAAGACCGGATTTTGAGCAATATACAATGTCTCTTGACTGTTGGCCATAAACACTGATCGAATACTCATGTTTCATGCTCAAACTGTGCAAGATACCTTTCAACCATTTCAATACAAAGACATTCATTTCCATCGATTTGTCTAAGGCATATCTTTGTTGACATAGAAAAATTTCAGTGGATCCTTGTAACATCAACCTCCAAATAATACTTCAAAACACCTAAATCTTTCTTGTAGAAACACTTGAGAAAAATAGTCTTTGAACCATGTAATAGTACCATGCTCATTTCCAGAAAATCAAGTCATCCACATAGACAAGAACATTAATTTGCACATTTGTCCCTTGCAAGGTAAAAAGATAATAATTTGAGTATGATTATTTAAATTCATACATCTTCAGCGCAGTTGACAATTTAGCAAATCAACAATGTGGAGTCTGTTTCAACCAATACAAAGATTTACAGAGTTAAAACACCTTCTGTCATGCCCCAAAGCTTGGTAGTTCAAAACGGAAAATTTGATGCCTTAACTTGATCAAGTGGACAATTCTACATGAAAATTCCTCGAATTCTTTCATCTCCAGCATATTCTTTTTTCAGATAATTCCAAGTTTCTTTAGGTGATGTGAGAGACATAATTCTTGTGAAAAATAGTTGTTGAAACAACAAATAGAGTTGCCTTCGCTTTAGACTTTGTGGTTTTCTTTTCCTTGTGACTCTTGATTTGAGCTATGATGGGATTATTCGGCAGCGAATTAATTTCATAATTCTCTTCCATAGCTTCCCAAAGATCAAGAGCCTCCAAATAAGTTTCCATTCTCACAACCCATAACTGATAATTTTCACCATCAAAACAGATGAAGTCATTCGTGAAAAACCTTTTAAGAATTCATCTCTTCACTCACAGGTCCCTCAAGAAAAATGCCCTGATACCAATTGTTGGTTTTAAAAGAGAATAAATTGCATAAAAGAATAAAAATAAAGAAAACTTATGAATTAACGTTGAATGATTGATATTATTTCACTGCAGTCTAAGATACAATTTATAATAAAATTAGTAACTTCTAAACCTAAAATTAAGCAAAAAGATCTGTTGAAAATACTCAACTCCTAAAGTCAATAAAATACTATTTATTCAAAATTCAAATAGAATTTAAATCATAATTAAAAGACCTAACTAGTTGACTAGGTCTATTTTAATAAAACTACTGCAGTAAGAATTTTACAATTCTGAAGCAAATATTAAACACTACTCCTTACTTTAGGAATTGTAAAATTTTGGTCTTCTATCTTTGGATCTCCGAACTTGATAACTGAAAGTGACCTTGCGAATAAATCTGCAGATTCATCTTTGGGTTTGTAGTGAACTAAGTTTACTTCTCGTTTTGAATGCAATTCTTGAGTACTAAATCTTTTTGGCATGTCTTCCTGCTTCATTTGCATCTTGAATTTAAACTGGTCCATTTTATTTTCCTGAAACATAGATAACTCCTCCATTGCTTCAATTCTTTTAGGAACATTGAAAGCTCCTTTAAACCTAGTAGGTTCACATTTTGCTTGTGTTTTTATTATTGGAGGATCTTCTTCTAATTTTTTTCAGTCTATGATCTTTCTCATGTTCTACCTAAATATCTTCCATTGGATCAAATAAAAAATGTTTACCTCTCATCTTAATATTTAAAATTTATTTTCCAGCACCATCACTAATAAAGCAATGCTTATCCTCAAAAGATACTTTGTATCCTTTTTATACTAACTAACAAATACTCAATAAGTTTTGATCAATATCATGTACATAAAAAACATCTGAAATTGCCTTATTACCTGAATCTATTTTGATGACAACAGTTCATTTTCCTTTAACAAGAATCTGGTCACCATTTCCAACCCTAACTTTGGATATTTCAGTAGGCTTTAATTCTTTAAACAAACTCTTTTTATAAGTCATGTGGTTAGTGCAACCACTATCAATCAACCAAAAATTTATTGAAACCTTACTGAAAATACATGTTGCAACAAAAAAATGGTCTTTTTTTCTTTTTCTTTTTCCTCCTCCTCCCCCTTCTTCTTCTTCTTCTTCTTCTTCTTCATTGACCACATGTGCATCTATTTTATGGTTCTCAAATTTATTTTTGCAAATCACTGCTTCATGGCCAAGCTAATTGCACTTGTTATACTTTGCGTCTGGCCTTTTCCAACATATGTATGGTGGATGACCCATTTTTTCACAGTGCTCACAAGGTGGGTAATTTTTCAAATTTTTACCCCTGCTCTGAATCTTATGGCTAGTTGTTAAGGCTCCTTCAATCATAACATCTGGTCTCATTAGTCTTTTTTGCTCTTGTGCCTTAAAATAATTTAACAACTCTGCCCAGGTAATCTTGGACATATCTTGTGTATTTTCTAAGGTAGTTATACATGCTTCATATCTTTCGAGCATTTTAACAAGAATTTTTTCAACAATTGTTGCATCTTTAAATTCAATACCTAGTAATCTTACCTTCTTCACAATATCAAACAATCTGTCTGAGTATTCTTTGACTGTCTCATAGTCTTTCATTCTCTACAACTCAAACTCTCTTATTAAATTCAATACTTTCATTCCTCAAATTATTTCATCTCTAGCATATTCTTTCTTCAGATAATCCCAAATTTCTTTAGGTGATGTGAGAGACATAATTCTTGTGAAAATAGTGGTTGAAACAGTAACAAATAGAGTTATCTTCGACTTAAACTTCGTGGTTTTCTTTTCCTTATGACTCTTGATTTGAGCCATGGTGGGATCACTTGGCAGCAGATTAATTTCATAATGCTCTTTCATAGTTTTCCAAAGACCAAGAGCCTCCAAGTAAGTTTCCATTCTTACAGCCCATAACTGATAATTTTCACCATAAAAAATAGATGAAGTCATTCGTGAAAAACTATCTTAAGAATCCATCTCTTCATTCACATGCATCTCAAGAAATATAGATGTCACGACCCAGGGGTACACCCTAGACGTAACATGGCATACAAGACCCCGAGAGGCCTCATATATGCCATTTAGCTTTCATAACATAGGATAGTAGAAATGAGCGGAAATTTAAAACATTTTTCAACAATATCAAAGTTTTATATCAAAAGAAGAAGTCTATTGCACCTTATCTCAAACCATCTAAAATATGAATATCTTGGGACACATCCCATACAAGAATGTTCAAAACATGAAATGAAAGAACATAAGAGAAATGGTGGTCAAATCCTCGAATGCTATGAGGACTCACCAATCTTCAAGTCTCGCTTCTACTAAGATCCTAGCCACAAGGATGAGAGTCGAGATCATCAGACCCTACATTTGGATAAGAAATGTAGGCAGGAGTATGCGTTAGTACAAACATGTACTAAATATGATAGCTAGCATAAACATCAACATAAACATAAGGGTCAGACAATATAAGTCATAAGCATAATCAATGCACATAATAAATCATTTCAACATAAAAGGAATACTTCATAAAGTAACCTCAAAGCATACTTAGCCAAGACATGGATAATCCTCCACTAGTCTTACTCATCATAGTAGGCAACCTTAGGCCATCATCCAAGCTCATCATCTATCATTCTCATCTTTAGCTTATCTTTTATAGACATGGGGAAATCACCTCCTTGCCTTCCTATAAAGGCTCATGGGTAGTCACCTCTTGCCTTACATAAAGGCTAATGGGTAGTGGCCTCTTGCCTTGCCTACATTGTCATGGGTATTCGCCTCTAGTCCAACATCATGTGAGATGGGTATTCGCCTCTTGTCATTCTATAGGAATCATGGGTACTCGCTTCTTATCCAAATCATATCTTAAGAACGTGGGGAGTCACCTCTTGTTCAACTTTGAGGAATAAGGATAATCGCCTCTTTATTCTATTCTAGGGAATACGGGTAATCGCCTCATATCCATCTCATTTAGAGGTCATGGGTAATCGCCTCTAGCCTCATCAATTTCTTAGTCTTTAGCATTAGATTCATTTTAGGTGAGCAACCCTTTCAACCTAGAATCATTCAATGTGAAAAAACATTTCACATTCATAACATAAGCAATTCATGTGGGAACTATCTCTTCCACAACAATTACATCAATAATCAACAATTGACAACATAAGCTTTACTCTCAAAGCACTATATCTCATAGTCATTCTATATGCTTCACTCTAAAGCAATTCAATATCATAATCATCTCATAAGTTTCAATCTCAAAGCAATTATAATCATGATTCATCATATAAGCTTCAATTCTAATGTATCTCATCAATCCTAGATAGATTACATCTAAACCCACAAATTCTCCTTTCATGGCATAAAACTCATTTTCAACAATTTCATCATTCTAGACATGGGTTAGGCATGGGTACATGTAAATTCATCCTAAAAACATGTATTATTATCAATTCAATCATAAACAATCATAACCCAATCAATTGGATCAACATTCATCAATACCCACAACATTGGAAGAAAACCCTAACTCAAATTAGGAAATTTCATCTTTTCAATTGGGGAATCTTAGGGACTCCATGGATGAAAAGCCATCATACCTTGATTACAAAGCCCATAATTGCTTGAGGAATGGAGACTTGATCTTGATCCTAGCTCCAATTCTTTCTTCTTCTTCAAGTTCTAGAGAGAGAAATATTTGAGAGGAAGACTTTGGGATTTCTTTTGGGTTTTAGAAATAATGACTTGAATGGGTGTGTTTTGGGGTTAAAATGACTTATATAGAGGTCCCAGGCTTGGGCAAAATGACATAGTATTAATCTAATTAAAACCAGAAAAGACCCTTAAGCCCCTAACTTACAGTGATTTACCCCCTCTTCACGTGAGGCTCCACGAGCCGTGGTGCCTCTCGTGGTCATGAACCAGTGTCTTGGCAACCACCACTTAACCCCTAAGTCTAATTCATCACCACGACCCCTCCCACGGCCCGTCAAGGCCTTCATGAGCCATGAAATGGCTCGTGTGGAGGAGGCTATTTTGGGGCAGTTTCACCTAGACACTGCCTAGCCTTCCACGAGCCTCACCACGACCCGTGGTCCCCATCACGAGCCATCAATGTGGTCGTGGGAAGGTGGGAAGTGCTTGGTGAAGGTTGGGCTGTCCAAGCCCTCTTCCTTGGCTCTTGCCCTCTCCCTTAGCCCTAGTTTGGCCTACTAGATTCTGAGGTGTTACATTATCTCTCCCTTGAGAACATTCGTCCTCGAATGGAATTTCTAGACACCTTTCGGAAGAAAAGACTAAATACTAGCAGCCCATCATGCATGCAACTCATCTAAATGCACACAACCAAGGAGGCACTTAATCTCCAAACTAAACATATTGAATGCATCTCAAGGGAAGGTAGGAACTACATCTAGCAAACCAATATGCATAAAATTTCAAAATTACTCATATTCAAGGAGGAACTACCTTCTCCAAGCTAAAAGTATGCTCAACACAATCTCATAGAGCCCATATGCAATTCGTTCTAAAAAAGCATAGCGAAAGCATGTTCATCAATTCATCTCATGAAGTCTATAGGCAACTCATACTCAATGCACTACAACATGAGAAAAATCAATCACATAAACTCATTTTCTTTCAAAACACAAGTTTTCATGAACATGCATAACATAAAGAAATCATGGGAACATCTAAAACACACATGACTTCAAACAAGGAGAAAACCATGAGGAACTCATTACCTCAAGCTAGAGTAGGAGTAGAAGGAAAGAGGTGAGGATATCGGGTCATCATATCGGCCTTGGCCTCCCAAGTAGCACCCTCAACTAAATGATTCCTCCACAATACTTTCACGGAAGCAACTTCCTTGTTTCTCAACTTATTAAGTTGCCGGTATAAGATCTCAACCGGTACCTCTTCATAAGAGAGACTTTCATCAACCCCCAAACCTTCTAGGGGAACTATTGATGTCGGATCCCCGACACACTTCTTAAGCATAGAGACATGGAAAAATGGATGCACCGTTGCCAAATCATTAGGCAAATCAAGCTCATAAGCAACCTTACCAACACGTCTCAAAATTTGATACAGGCCTACGTATCGGGGACTAATCTTCCCTTTCTTCCCAAATCTCATCACACCCTTCATGGGTGAGATTTTCAAGTAGACCCAATCACTAGCATCAAACTCAAGGTCTCTTCTTCTCACATCGGCATAGGACTTTTGTCGACTTTGGGCTGTTCTCAACCTCTCTCTAATAAGTCGGACTATCTCCATAGCCTTATGAACTAATTTGGGTCCTATCAAGGCAACTTCTCCCACCTCAAACCAACCTATAGGAGATCTACACCTCCTACCATAAAGAGCTTCAAAGGGAGCCATACCAATACTAGAATGGTAGCTATTATTATAAGCAAACTCAATTAATGGCAAGTGATCATTCCAATTTCCCTTGAAATCGATGATACATGCTCTCAACATATCTTCTAAAGTTTGGATAGTTCGCTCCGCTTGCCCATCGGTTTGTGGGTGAAAAGTCGTGCTAAGTTTCACTTTAGTGCCAAAACCCTTTTGGAATGACTTCCAAAATTGAGAAGTAAACTGAGTACCTCTATTGGAGATAATGGACAAGGGAACTCCATGCAACCTTACCATTTCCCTCAAATATAACTTAGCATAATCTTCCGCGATATAAGAAACTTTGACGGGGATGAAATGGGCCGATTTCGTCATTCGGTCTACTATAACCCAAATTGAATCATATTGTCGCCGAGTAAGTGGCAACCCTACTATAAAGTCCATATTCAAGTCTTCCCACTTCCAAGTAGGAATGCTAATGTCTTGGGATAAACCTCCTGGTTCTGATGCTCAACTTTCACTTGTTGGCAATTTGGACACTTAGCCACAAATCCCGCAATATCATTCTTCATCCCATTCCACCGATAGACCTCCCGCAAGTCACAGTACATCTTGGTGGCTCCCGGGTGAATGGAATACCGAGAACTATAGGCTTCGGTCAAGATCTGTTCCCTTAAGTCATCAACATTTGGAACACATAAACGACCTTGATATCTAAGCACACCATCTCCCCCTTGGGAGAAAGCCTCAACGGGCTTCTTAAGCACCACTTCTTTCAATTCCACTAAAATTGGATCAAGACTTTGCTTGGTTTTCACATCCGCCACAAAAGACGATTTTGACCCATTATGAACCATAACACAACCTTTGGTGGAATCAACTAATCGAACACCCAACCGGGCTAATCTATGTACATCTCGTACCAATTCCTTCTTATCTTCTTCTATATGGACAACATTGCCCATTGATAATTGGCTAAGAGCATCCACTACTACATTCGCCTTACCGGGGTGATAGAGAACACTTATATAATAGTCTTTCAATAATTCAAGCCACATTCTTTGGCGAAGATTCAGATCTTTCTGACTAAACACATATTGTAAGCTCTTGTGGTCAGTAAACACATCGACATGTATACCATAAAAATAGTCCCTTCATATATTTAAGGCAAAAACCACTGCCGCTAATTCAAGATCGTGGGTCGTATAATTCTTCTCATGAACCTTAAGTTGCCTTGAAGCATAGGCAATAACCTTTCCATTTTGCATAAGCACACATCCCAACCCAATTCTCGAGGCATCACAATATACCACAAAACCATCTGTCCCTTTCGGTAAAGTCAACACCGGCGCGGAAGTAAGTCTATCCTTCAACTCTTGAAAACTCTTCTCACATGCTTCGGACCATATGAACTTAGCCTTCTTTTGAGTCAAAGCCGTCAAAGGAGAGGCAATGGAAGAAAACCCCTCAACAAACCTTCGGTAATAACCGGCTAAACCCAAGAGACTTCTAATGTCCGAAGGTGATAGAGGTCTAGGCCAACTCGTGACCGCATCCATCTTTTTAGGATCTATCTCAATACCCTTATTTGAAACAATATGACCAAGAAAAGCTACAGACCGTAGCCAAAACTCACATTTGCTAAACTTTGCAAAGAGTTGTTGTTCCTTAAGAATTTGCAACACAATCCTCAAATGATTAATGTGATCATCCTCACTTCTTGAATAGATCAAAATATCATCAATGAACACAATTACGAACATATCAAGGTATTGCCTAAACACCCTACTCATCAAATCCATAAATACCGCCGGAGCATTAGTTAAGCCAAACGACGTCACCAAAAACTCATAATGACCATGCCAGGTTCTAAAAGCCGTCTTCGGAATATCATCGTTCTTCACTCTCAATTGGTGATAATCCGACCTAAGGTCAATCCTAGAAAAGTAACTCGCACCTTGGAGTTAGTCAAACAAATCATCTATCCTTGGAAGAGGATACTTATTCTTAATGGTCACCTTATTCAATTACCGATAGTCAATACACATTCAGAGTGAACCATCCTTCTTCTTAACAAACAAAACTGGAGCACTCCATGGAGAGATATTCGGTCGGATGAAACCCTTATCCAACAAATCTTTCAATTATTTTTTCAACTCCTTAAGTTCTACCGGAGCCATCCTATAAGGAGGAATAGAAATAGGCTCGTATCTGGGAGAAGGTCAATACCAAAGTCTATTTTTCTTTTGAGAGGAATACTGAGTAAATCATCTGGGAACACTTTTAGATATTAACGGGAACCGACCCAAGACTAGGGGTCTCGAAATCCATATCCCTCACCCTAACTAAATGGTACAAGAAACCCTTAGAAATCATCTTTCTAGCTTTAAGATATGAAATAAACCGACATTTCGGCATAGAATTTCCCCCCTTCCACTCTAGGACAGGCTCATTCGAGAACTGAAACTTGACTACACGAGTTCTACAATCAATAGAAGCATAACAAGAGTGCAACCAATCCATCCCAATGATGACATCAAAGTCTAACATATCAAGCTCTACCAAGTCAACAAGAGTAACTCTATGGGATAAGGAGACGGGACACTTTCTATAAACCCTCTCAGCCATCACAGAATCACCAACCAGAGTAGAGACAGAAAAATGATCGAATAACACATCGGGAAGCACACAAATCTCATAGCCACATATGGAGTCACAAAAGACAAATTAGCACCGGGATCAAGTAAAGCATATACATCAATTTGTAAATGTTTCAACATACCGGTAACCACATCAGGAGAACTCTCTTGTTCACCTCGAGTCTGAAGAGCATAAAACCTATGTTGCTTAGGATCATTCGAACCCGAACCACTTGGACCGGATTAAGGATATGGTTGAGCCCTACGATGATTATCTCCCTCATTCTTAGCAACCGAAGGATAATCTCTTATCTTGTGATCCGTCTTACCACAACCAAAACAAGCATTGGAACCCACTAGACATTTACCTTCATGCTTTCTTCCACACTTAGAACAATTAGGCAAAGAAGACCCATTACCACCTCCTTAAGGCTTAGGGTTAGACACTCTTTCATTGTTAGACCTTGGGCCACCAGACCTAGAATATGAATAATTACCATCATCCGTTCTTGCCCTCTTTGTTTCTCTAGACCTCTCTTTGAGCTTTTCCTCTTCAATCTGTTGGGAATGGACCATGAGACGAGAAATATTCATGTCATGGACAAGCATAGCCGTACGACACTCTTTCACTACCAAGTCGGAAACACCCGAAACGAACTTGCTCATCCTTGGCCTAGAGTTGGCGACTATAGAAGGAGCATACTTAGACAATTGAGTGAATGTCAAGGCATATTCTTTCACTTTCATATTTCTTTGTCGAAGATTAATGAACTCAAGCACTTTAGTCTCCCTCATCTCAAGAGGAAAGAACCTATCAAGAAAAGCAGACTTAAACCTTTCCCATTCTAGGGGACCCACATCTACTGGTCTTGCTTCCTTCAATTGGTTGAACCAAATTTGAGCAACCCCCTTAAGTTGATAAGTGGTCAATTCCACCTTCTCCACCGGAGTCACTCCCATGATAGCCAACACCTTATAGACCTCATCAACGAACTCTTGAAGATCTTCCTCAATCTTAGAACCATAGAATTCTGGAGGATTCATCCTTCTGAAGTACCTCACTCTTGATGTCGTCGTACCCACATGTGGGTTCACGGGGTTCACAACTTCCCTAGTGGCTTGGGCCGTCACGGCTTGAGCCAACAATTTAAAATCCATCCTAAACTCCGCATTAGTCACTTTCTACGCCAAAGGGTCAACCGGAGCTTGAGGAGCAGCTCTTTGGTTAATCTCTTCTCCCTCGGTCCTTCTAGCAAAAGCTCTTCTAGTAGTCATATCCTGTAGACCATCGGGTAATGATTAGGAGAAAGACCTTATAGAGTTAAACTCTATCGCACGACTTAGAGAAATGAATAAGTGAAGTTTCCTAAGCATCTAATAGATTCTTATTCATAAATGTGGCGCGCTTCACACTTATAAACAAGACTTTACTAGACGTGGTTTTGAGACATCCTAGAACCATTCTAAACTTTGTGCTCTGAATACCAAGTTTGTCACAACCTAGGGGTACACACTAGACGTAACATGTCATACAAGACCCCGAGAGGCCTCATATAAGCCACTTAGCTTTCATAACATAAGATAGTAGAAATGAGTGGAAATTTAAAACATTTTTCAACAATATCAAAGTTTTATATCAAAAGCGGAAGTCTATTACACCTTGTCTCAAACCATCTAAAACATAAATATCATGGGACACAACCCATACAACAATGTTCAAAACATGAAATGAAAGAACATAAGAGAAATGGTGGCCAAATCCTTGAATGCTATAAGGACTCACCAATCTTTAAGTCGTGCTTCTACTAAGATCCTAGCCACGGGGATGAGAGTCGAAATCGCCAGACCCTACATTTGAATAAGAAATGTAGGCAAGAGTATGTGTTAGTACAAACATGTACTAAATATGATAGCTAGCATAAACATCAACATAAACATAAGGGTTAGACAATATAAGTCATAAGAATAATCAATGCACATAATAAATCATTTCAACATAAAATGAATACTTCATAATGTAACCTCAAAGAATACTTAACCAAGACATGGATAATCCTCCACTAGTCTTACTCATCATAGTAGGCAACCTTAGGCCATCATCCAAGCTCATCATCTATCATTCTCATCTTTAGCTTATCTTTATAGACATGGGAAAATCACCTCCTTGCCTTCCTATAAAGGATCATGGGTAGTCGCCTCTTCCTTTACATAAAGACTAATGGGTAGTCGCCTCTTGCCTTGCTTACATGGTCATGGGTATTCGCCTCTAGTCCAACATCATGTGACATGGGTATTCGCCTCTTGTCGTTCTATAGGGATCATGGGTACTCGCCTCTTGTCCAAATCATATCTTAAGAACGTAGGGAGTCACCTCTTGTTCAACTTTTAGGAATAATGGTAATCGTCTCTTTATTCTATTATAGGAAATACGGGTAATCGCCTCATATCCATCTCATTTAGAGGTCATGGGTAATCGCCTCTAGCCTCATTAATTTCTTAGTCTTTAGCATTAGATTCATTTTAGGTGAGCAACCTTTTCAACCTAGAATCATTCAATGTGAGAAAGCCTTTCACATTCATAACATAAGGAATTCATGTGGAACTATCTCTTCCACAACAATTACATCAATAATCAACAATTGACAACATAAGCTTTACTCTCAAAGCACTATCTCATAGTCATTCTATATGCTTCACTCTCAAGCAATTCAATATCATAATCATCTCATAAGCTTCAATCTCAAAGAAATTCTAATCATGATTCATCATATAAGCTTCAATTCTAATGTATCTCATCAATCCTAGATAGAATACATCTATACCCATAAATTCTCCTTTCATGGCATAAAATCCATTTTCATCAATTTCATCATTCTAGACATGGGTTAGGCATGTGTACATGTAAATTCATCCTAAAACATGTATTCCTATCAATTCAATCATAAACAATTATAACACAATCAATTGGATCAACATTCATCAATACCCACAACATTGGAAGAAAACCCTAACTCAAATTAGGGAATTTCATCTTTTCAATTGGAGAATCTTATGAACTCCTTGGATGAAAGGATTTCATGGATGAAAAGCCATCATACCTTGATTACAAAGCCCACAATAGCTTGAGTAATGGAGACTTGACCTTGATCCTAGCTCCAACTCTTTCTTCTTATTTATGTTCTATAGAGAGAAATATTTGAGAGGAAGACTTTAGGATTTCTTTTGGGTTTTAGAAATAATGACTTGAATGGGTGTGTTTTGGGGTTAAAATAACTTATATAGGGGTCCTAGGCTTGGGTAAAACGACATAGTATTAATCTAATTAAAACTGGAAAAGACCCTTAAGCCCCTAACTTACAGTGATCTGCCCCCTCTTCACGCGAGGCTCCACAAGCCGTGGTGCCTCTTGTGTTCATGAACCAGTGGCTTGGCAACCACCCCTTAACCCCTAAAATTCTAAGTCATCACCACGACCCCTCCCACGGCCCGTCAAGGCCTTCTCGAGCCGTGAAGTGGCTCGTGTGGAGGAGGCTGTTTTGGGGCAGTTTCACCTAGCCACTACCTAGCCTTCCACGAGCCTCACCACGACCCTTGGTCCCCACCACGAGCTGTCAAGGTGGTCGTGGGAAGGTGGGAAGTGCTTGGTGAAGGTTGTGCTGTCCAAGCCCTCTTCCTTGGCTCTTGCCCTCTCCCTTAGCCCTAGTTTGGCCTACTAGATTCCTAAGTGTTACAATTGCCCTATACCATTGTTGGTTTTAAAAGAGAATAAATTGCATAAAAAAAATATTAAAAGAATAAAAAGAAAGAAAACTTATGAATAAATGTTAACTGATTGATATTATTTCACCGCAGTCTAAGAATATAAAAAATAATAAAACTAACAAGAACTACAAATCAACATCATATGAGATACTAGTCAACATATTTCAGTCATGGCTCAACATCCGAACTGGAGTGAGGGAATTCTTTTCACTGTTTGCAATGCTGGAAGTAGAAGAGAACTCTGGGACTCTCTAGGGCATATTGCTGATCAACATCCTAACCCCTGGTTAATTGGAGGAGATTTCGATGTGATATTGTATTGGGATGAGAAATTTGGAGGTTTACCAGAAACAAAAGATCTTGCAAACTGCATAAATAATTGTAATTTGTTTAATAGAGGTTATATTGGAAGTACTAACACTTGGTGGAATGGGAGGACAAATGGGGCATGCATTTTTAAAAGGCTTGATACAGTTCTTAGCAATCAGAAGATGATGGAGGTATTTCCTGTAATTACTGTAAAGCATTTGATAAAAAAGGGCTCAGTTCACTCTCCATTTGTAGTACTCTACTCTCAAGATTCAGATCCTATCATCAAATCTTTCAAAATCTTAAATTTCTGGACTAAACATGAAGGATTCATGGATTTAGTCAAGAAAAACTAGAATTTCCTGGGAAATCCAATGATGGTTTCCCCCCATAAATTAAAGAATTTGAATGATATCCTTGCAAAATGGAGTAGAGAAGTTTATGACAATATTTTCCAAAAGATTGCCACTATGGAAGAAATTATTAGCCACTAACATAGGATAATAGGGAGAATCTTCTTAAGTCATACGATGATTTGGCTAAATATTTATATCTAGAAGAGGAATACTGGAGACAAAAAGCTGGCATGAAGTGGTTTAAAGATGGTGAGAAAAACACAAAAATTTTCCATGCTTATGTCAATGGAAGAAGGAATATACTGCATTTGACCAAAATCAGGAAGGACAATGGGGACTGGATAGAAGACAAAGCTGAAATTTTTACAGAAGCAATCAATATTTTCAAAAACATCTCATTGGAGATTTCTTTCCTGAAAATATTGACTTACTACAACAGATTCCAAAAAGAATTATTCAAGTACAAAATGATCAATTGAAAATGTTTCCTGGTTGAATAGAGCTTAAAGCTGTTGTTTTTGCATTAAGTGGTGATAGTGCTAGTAGACCAGATGGATTTACAGGGACTTTCTATCAGAAGTGTTCGGACATTATCAAGGGAGATGTCACAGTTGTGGTTCAATCTTATTTTGGAGGCTAAAAATTACCTAAGTTTGTAACACATACAAATTTGGTATTGTTACCTAAAAAAGACTAGGTTAACTATTTTTCTGATTTAAGGTCAATTAGTTTGAGTAACTTTATTAATAAGGTAATTTCTAGGGTCTTACATGAGAGACTAGTGAAACTACTATCTGGTTTGATTTCTAACAATCAAATAGGATTTGTTAAGAGAAGAAACATTGTGGAGAATGTGTTATTGGCACAAGAAATAATCAGAGACATCAGATTGAGAATCAAAACTGCTAATTTGGTGATTAATCTTGACATGACCAAACTTATGACAGGTTGTCTTGGTTGTTCTTAACCAAAGTACTGAGGAAATTTGGGTTTTGTGAAGAGGTGATTGACATGGTGTATAGAATTTTAGAAAATATCTAGTACTATGTTCTTGTGAATGGACAAGCACAAGGATTTTTCAAATCTCCAAGAGGTGTGAAACAGGGTGATCCATTATCTCCCACTGTATTCATCATAGCAGCAAAAGCATGGTCAAGGGGTTTAAATGCTTTAAATTTGAGGAAAGATTTTAAGGGGTTTGGTTTGCCAAAATGGAGTAATTTTTTGTCAATCATTTAGCTTATGATGATGATACTATCTTATTCACTTCAGCTGATAAGAGATCTATGAAACTTATGATTAAAGTGTTGAAAACATATGAAGCTGCCTCAGGTCAACTGATAAATCTAGAAAAGATTGGTTTTAATTTCCATGAAAAAATAGCTCCAAGGGTGATTTCTACTATAAAAAGAGTGACTCAGGTTAGCAAGGATTTTTCCCTTTTACCTATCTGGGATGCCCTATTTTCTATGGGAGGAACAAGATATGCTATTATGACAATATCATACAGAAAGTAGGTAGTAGAATTCAATCTTGGCTAGGAAAATGCTCTCTTATGAAGGAAGAGATGTTTTGATCAATCATGTGCTTCAAAGTATGCCTATTCATTTGTTATCTGGCCTAAACCTTCCCATTGGAGTAATAAGGCATTTGCACAAAATGTTTGCTAGTTTCTTTTGGAAAAACACAGGAAAAAAAACAAGCATTGGATGAACTAGGAGACTTTATGTTTACCAAAAGTTGAAGGAGGATTGGGTTTCAGATCATTATTTGATGTCTTTAATGCCTTGTTATGTAAACTGTTGTGAAATTTAAGGAGTAAACCATATATGTGGGGATATTTTATGGTCAACAAATATTGTAAGAAACTGCATCCTGTGATAGCAGAAGGAAAAGGTGCTTCTACAATTTGGAAGAAAATGATCATAATAAAAGAGTTGATTGAACATCAAATCTGGGGGAAATGGGAATGGGTAACTCTATCTTCTGGTAGGTTAATTGGACTGCTCTAGGAGATTTGTCTCATATTCTACTAGGAGGAAATAGAGGTCAATAACTTTATTAATATGGAAGGCTGGAGTACTCAGGATATGAGGGACAATATTTTAGAGGAGTATGTTCAGCATGTTCATAGGAATATATCTCCTCCTAACAACAATAAGGACACTAATCAGGCAAAGTGGATGCTAGAAACAAATGGGAAATTCTTTGTAAAGAGCTCTTGGGGCTATATAAGGCAGCAAGAAGAGAAGGAATAGATCTTCAAATTCATGTAGAGTAAAAAGGTGCCATTCAAGATGTCTTTCTTCCTATGGAGGGCCTGGAAATACAAAATTCTTATTGATGAAGTCTTGCAGTCTATGCGAATCCAACTAGTGTCATAGTGTTGGTGTTGCCTAAATCCACATCAGGAGACTATGTATCACCTTTTTCTAACCTCTTCTATAGCGGCAAAGCTATGGAGGCAGTTTGCTAATTTTGCATGGATTCATCTCGACGGACTCCAACTTTCACAGGTGATCCTAAAATGGTGGACTACACCAATCTGTCCAAAGCTGAAGCCAATTTTGATTGCAATTCCAACCATAAAGATATGGCATCTTTGGAAGAGGAGAAATTCCATAAAAAATGAGAGTAATATGTTCTACAGTAGCTTGGTTTTCAAGGTGAACATTGATGTTTGGAGCATAGTAAAGATTACTTACCCTACATTACAACATATTCCTAATAGTTGGCCATAGATAATAGAGTATCTGGAAAAATACAAACCCAAAATATTCTATTTAGCAATTACATGGAGGCCACCTGAAAAGGATGTGCATCATCCAGGGGTAACCTTGGTAGGAGTTCCTACGATTTCTGTTTGAGGAATTGGAAAGGAGATTTGGTAATATTGAGGTTGAAGCAATTGCTATTAAAGAAGCGATCTATCATTTCTATAATTATAGACCTCAACAAGATATGAATTGAAACAGACTCTTTAATACTAGTAAAGATCCTATCAGGAGTTTGAGAGATTCCTTGGAATATAGTTACTCTAGTGGAAGATATAAAAGCTCTAGCACAACAATGTCAATTCATCATGTTCATAAGGAAGGAAATTCTTTGGCAGCCTACATAGCAAATTTTAGTTTGAAAAATGAAGTAAGACAAAGCTTCTCCACCTTTCAGGAACTCCAATTCAAGCCAGAAAGATTCTAAATATTGAAAAACAGCTAATACCCAATCTGAGGATTAGAACTAAGTATATAGCTTTGCAACACAACAGAGGTAGAGGAAATTTTTTCATCATAGAATCATGAGTACAACATCATACTATCTTGGGCTATATTTATACTACAAGAGGACAAAACAACGATTTGCACAGAAAAAAGCAGTCGAGGAAGAAAATATTAGTCGGAGCTCATTGTCTCACTTTCTTAGATCAAGAGGGAATAGTCATGGATAAGAAATAACAATCTAAGGATGAAAACACAACAAGACATCAGTTCTGAAATTAAAGATGAGTTTGCTTTTCTACAATGATGAGAAAGAAAAATACCTAAAAAATGCAAAAAATGCATCAAGAATACATAAATTCAAGATGATGGTGATCTAGAGCTTCAAAGTCACGAGGACACCTGAAAAGGAGGGAAAATGTCACTGGTGCAAATACAAAATGATAAAAATGGAGAAATAGGGAAGCAAGTGAACAGAAGAATGGTGTACTACTTACCTCAAATAAGAGCATTTTTCGAAGAAACAAAATCATGAACACTAGTGAGAGATACAAAGCTTCGTAAAGGCATAAAACCAATAGATCAAAAGTAAAGATGAAGAAATTGCAGTTCAAAAAGAAGAACTGGTAAGTGGGTTACCTGAAGAAGAACATCAACGCTGACTAAATTCACAATGCCTAAGCATAAAAAATATGGCTCTATAGGAAATAAATTGAAAATCATGTAATTTAATCAAATCATGGATAGTAAAATTGAAACTAAATAATTTAATCATAATCAAATATGACCCATGAAGATTACATGAAACCTTAATCAAATTAGGTGAAATTGACTTTGGAGATTTAGATTCTTTTGGGACCCAAAGGATGAATGAATTTCATTGGTGAAGAGGAGACTTGATGCTTGGAACCCTAGCTTTCTTTCTTGAGCTTGAGAGAGAATTGGAGAGGATGAACTTAGATAGAAACTGGGGATTTGAGAGAATGAGAGGATTTGAGTAGTTTTAGGAGTTGAAAGGTAGTTATAGGACTTATAAATAGGGTCAAAACGACATATTGTATGTATTAAATGTATAGGAAAATACCCCAATACCCTTAAGAAATAATTGTCAGATGACACCTACAATTTCGATCTACGGTCCGTAAGAGTTCCTACAAACCTTGGTCAGTCGTATAGTCAACTAGTGGGGGTCAAAATCTTGAGAAACTTGCACGAGAGCATTCTACAGGTTGTTGATTTCTCTACGATCCATAGACCTTTTTCCATAGAACCCTTATTACCAAAAAATTTACCAAGTCTGAGAATTCTTCTACGGATCCCTTCCTACGGGCCATAGAACCTTCTGTGGACCGTCCTGGTGTTCTGCAGGGAAGTCTAACAATCCAAAACGTCCTCACCTTTCAAGACCTTTCATACGACTGCCTTCTACGGGCCATAGGACCTTATACGGTCCGTAGATGGGCTCGTAGGAACTGAATTAGTGCTAAGTTTCTACAACTTCCTTCCCAAACTCATCTTTTAATTTTTGAGGTGTTACAATATCTCTTCCTTAAAAACATTCGTCCTCGAATGAGACTCAAAATAGAATGAATAGAGTAGGAGAGAAACTAACAACCCAATATGAATGTAATTCTCATCATAATGCACATAAATAAGGACAAATCACTCCAAGCTAAATCATAACATAAAACTTAAGTTTTTCATGAACATACATGCGTATGGAAACATGAGAATGACTAACACACATGAATATGAAAGAATGAACCATGAGGAACTAATACCTAAAGCTAGAATAAGAGCGAAGGGAAATAGATGAGGATACTTAGACAATATATTGGCTTCGGCCTCCCAAGTGGAACCCTCAACTAATTGATTCCTCCAAAGAACTTTCACGGAAGCAACTTCTTTATTCCTCAACTTCTGAACTTGACAGTCTAAAATCTCAACCGGAACCTCTTCATATGAAAAACTTTCTTTAACTCCCAAACATTCTAGATGCACAATGGACGTCGGATCTCCAACAGACTTTTCAATAAAGAAACATGGAATACTGGATGTACCGATGCTAAATCATTAGGTAACTCCAATTCATAAGCAACCATATTATATGGGCCCACATAACAGGGACTAAGCTTCCCTTTATTTCCATACTTTATCACACCCTTCATAGATGAGATTTTCAAATAAACTCAATCACCAACATCAAATTCAAGCTCTATTCTACTAACATCGACATAAAACTTTTGTTGACTTTGAGCCGTTTTCAACCTTTCACAAATAAGTCAAACCTTTTTCATAGCCTCATGCACCAACTCAGGCCCAATCAAAGTGACCTCAGCAACTTCAAGCCAACTAATAGGAAACCTATACCTCCTACCATAAAGGGCCTCAAATAAAGCCATTTAGATACTTAGTGATAACTATTATTATAAGTGAACTCGATTAAAGGCAAATGGTCATCCCAATTACCTTTGAAGTCAATCATGCACGCTCTCAACATATTCTCTAATGTCTGGATAGTACGCTCAACTTGTCGATCGGTATGTAGATGAAAAGTCGTATTGAACTTCTCTTGAGTACCAAAACCCTTCTGAAATGGCTTCTAAAACTGAGACGTAAACTTAGTACCACGATCGAAGATAATGGACAAGGGCACTCCATGCAACCTTACCATTTCCTGAATATAAATCTTGGCATACTCTTTGACCGAAAATGAAGTCCTTAAGGGATGAAAGTGAGCCAATTTTGTCATTCGGTTCACAATAACCCAAATCGAATCAAACTGACGACAAGTACAAGGTAAATCCATAATGAAGTCCATATTAAAATCTTCCCATTTCCATGTAGGAATACTAATATATTGAGTCAAACCGCCAGGTTTCTGATGCCCAACTTTCACTTGTTGATAATTCGAACATTTAATGACAAATTCCGTAATATCCTTCTTTATCTCATTCCACCAACAGATCTCTCACAAGTCACGGTACATCTTGGTGGCTCCCGTGTGAATAAAATATCGAGAACTATGAGCTTCTGTCAAAATCTAATTCCTCAACTCATCAACATTCAGAATAAATAACCGACATTGGTATCGAAGGACACCATCTCTCCCTTGGGAGAAAGCCTCAATGGCTTTTTTAAAAACCTACTTCTTCAAATCAACCAGATCAAGATCTTGCTTAGATTTTACACCCGATATAAGAGCCAATTTCAAACAATTTTGAAAAATCACACCGCCTTCATTAAAATCAACCAAGCGAATACCCAATCAGTCCAACCTATGAATATCTCGAACAACTATTTCTTACCATCCTCAACATGAGGAACAGTACCCATCGATAGTCGACTAAGATCATCCACCACCATATTCTCTTTATACGGATGATAGAGGATACTCATGTCATAATCTTTCAATAACTCAAGTCACCTTCTTTGGCGAAGATTCAAATCATTTTGGGTGAACACATCTACATAAACACCATATAGGTAATGCATCCAAATCTTTAGAGCAAGCACTTGTAACACCCTAGAAATTTTTTGAGCTAAGACTCGAACCATCCTTCGTTGTGAGTAGGATTTTATCGAGGAATTTAAAATTTTTTAAGTGTTAAGGTCACTAGATGTAGCACCTTGAGTTCCAAAAAGAACTAAATTGGAAATAGCAAAATCTGAAATTTTGCAAGTTATGCTTAAGTTATGAATTTTGGGTCAA
>JAJONR010032367.1:0-86681 GCA_029582245.1 Solanum etuberosum
GACGAGATCCATTACCAACGATTATCTTATCAGTTCCATTGTACATATTAAGTTCAAATAAGTTACCTTTGTTGTTAGTCAGGCGGTTGGTTGCTCCAGAGTCAACATACATAGCATTGTCCTCGGCCTGTGTATCTTGAAAATTGACTGCTGCTAAGGCTTGTGGGAGGTCTTCTACAGCTTGATATGAGTAGTCCCATCTATAGAAGCACTTGATTGTAGTGTGGTTATTCCTTCCACAGATTTGGCAAGCATTGGAGGCTAAGTCCTTGTCCTTCACATGGTTTGATGCCTACATATTCTGATTATTTTGATTATAGTTTCCCTGTCCAGCAGTTCTGAAACCTCTTCCTCTTGAGTTGTAGTTAGAGTTACCTCTATTCTGATTGTGATTATAGCCTCCTCTACCTCAACCTCTGCCTCTTTGTGCAGAGAAGGCCATGTTATGATTCTCCTGAGGCACTTCATCATCATCTTCTCTCAATGAATTCCATAGTTGTGTAGAGAAGGCCTTATAATTCCATAGTTTTCCAAGTATCTAATGAATTCATTGTTGATGAACTCAGAACCTCCATCACATTGAAAGATTTTAATTGATCTTGAAAACTGTTTTTCAACAATTTTCTGAAACTTACAGAAAATCTCAAAAAACTCAGACTTGTTTTTTATTGGATACAACCAGGTGTATCTAGTACTATCATCCACAAACAATACATAGTACTTCATGTGTTGAGAAGATTCAATAGGGGATGGACCCCAAAGATCACAATGAATTTTGAATAATGGTTCCGTCTCAATTTTATTTCTCAATGCAAAGGGAAGTTTACAACTTTTCCCTAGCTAGCAGCTAGTACAGATTGTAGGCACTTTATTCCAACTCTTAACATCTATATGGTTATTTCTATTCAAAAATAGTAAAGACTTCAAATTAGGGTGACCTAGTCTAGCATGCCAAATGCAATCTGTCTTTCTCCAGTCCGGGGTTGCTGTCAAAGCATAAATGTTGTTATCTTCCGGTGCATAGAGTCCTCCTTTCTTAGTTCCTTTGGCCAGTTGCTACCCTGACTTCTTGTCCTTAACAACAAAATCAGATTCATCGAACTCAAGGGTGCAACAATTATCTTTTGCTAGCTTGCTAACAAATATTAAATTTTTATTAATATCAGGAACTATTATATCTCGTTAACCTTCAGACCTGACCTTGTTGTATTCCCAACATGTGTAAAGTTTAGACGAGATCCATTACCAACGATTATCTTATCAGTTCCATTGTAAGTATTAAGATCAAATAAGTTACCTTTGTTGTTAGTCAGGCGGTTGGTTGCTCCAGAGTCAACAAACATAGCATTGTCCTCGGCCTGTGTATCTTGAAAATTGACTGCTGCTAAGGCTTGTGGGAGGTCTTCTACAGCTTGATATGAGTAGTCCCATCTAGAGAAGCACTTGATTGTAGTGTGGTTATTCCTTCCACAGATTTGGCAAGCATTGGAGGCTAAGTCCTTGTCCTTCACGTGGTTTGATGCCTGCATATTCTGATTATTTTGATTATAGTTTCCCTGTCCAGCAGTTCTGAAACCTCTTCCTCTTAAGTTGTAGTTAGAGTTACCTCTATTCTGATTGTGATTATAGCCTCCTCTACCTCAACCTCTGCCTCTTTGTGCAGAGAAGGCCATGTTATGATTCTCCTGTGGCACTTCCTCATCATCTTCTCTCATGTGAAAGCCTCTAAGAGCATTGACAAACTGGTTGAGTGTGGTATATGGTGCCTTTCCAAGCATAATAGTCTTGAAAGTCCTATATTTAAGGCCTAGACCTCGAGCAAAGTTGATTACTTTGCTATCCTCATCAACAGGTTTCTGAATGGCTGCAAGGTCATCACATATTCCTTTGAACTCTTTTAGATATTCATCAAGTTTTTTGGCTCCCAATTTGATGTTCTGGAGTTGTTGTTTGAGTTGAAATTCCTTGTCTTTAGTTGCTTGAAGATATGTTTCTTCTAAGCATTCCCACATCTCTTGGGCTGTCCAACAACCGACAATGAGATACATGCTCTCCTAAGTCATAGTCCCTGAGATCCATGTTCTCAACAGCACATCTTTTTCTTCCCAAAGACTCTCCAAATCTAATTTCTCCTTGCCTTCAATAATTTTTTCCTTCCCGTCTGTGGTACTTGATTGTCTCTCTCCTTTGATCAAGTTGGTTACTTTCATGACTAGCATAAGCTTCATGATCTGAGTTCTCCATATCAAGTAGTTAGTAGGTTTAAGCTTGACTGGACAAGCAGCAATAAGATGATGCAGAGAGGAAGTTGACAGGGACATGAAAGTTGTGTTTGAGGCCATTGTTACGAGATTTTTGTGGGTTTGATTGCGCAGTTTTGGTTTGTTTTTTTACTGCTCTGATACCTTGTAGAAAATACAGTACAGAAAGGAAAAGAAGAGCTCAATATTATTGATATTTTTCGTATATAAAACTACTGCACAATACCTCCTTATATAGGTTGTTGGCAGGTTACAATATAGGAGAGTTCTACTTGAATTCTACTTTGTAAGTTAACTCTTACTAGTAATACATAACAACACTTACACTCCTAATGCAATACATACTCCTAATGCTAACACAATTCTGCTATTCTGCTTTTTTACGCTAGTCTCCAACAATATGATTCGTACTTTCTTTCACAAATGGATAATTTGCAGATTTTATTTTTGCACCTTCTCTCAAACTTTTCATTGTATATTCACAAATTATATTTCAATCCATGATCATGAAATTTTTTTAATTTCTGACAATTTCTCATCTCTGTCTTCTTTTGGCCTTTTCAACTTCTAAAATCCACAAAACTGCATTCTAACATTTAAAACACATAAAAACATGTAAAATTACATATAGAACTTTTTAAAAAAAAGACATCATATGTGCCCTAATTTCATGCTACATCAACTACTACAACAAATAACCTGTTTCTATTAAGATTAATTCATACAATTATTTAGTAATATAGTTAGTTTCTTGGAGTGTTTTCAAAGCAATATTTTGATTATTTTCATAATAGATTGTGGTAGGTGTGTTTTGTATTGTGAGGATAGAAGTTGAAATTGTTGAATATAATAACTTAAATATTGCAAGGGACGGTTGTAAATATGAAAGCTTGGGCTCAAGTTTAGTGGAAGAGTTTGGAGGAAATTTCTTTAGAGGTAGATTGTGGTTTTTGACTCCTTTGAGAAAAGAATTTCCTTCACTAAATACTTCTGTTGATTTATATTTCGTAATTTATTTAATTTTTTGCATAGTTGCTCAAAGAATCTGGTTCTTTGAATTGTATGGTTATAACCAAACTAATAATTGATATCACAATCAGGTCTTTCAATAAAGACTAACACTTTAAAAGACTAAAAATGATTGCACCTCTTAGAATTCAAGGAGGACAATCAATCCCAAGACCACATACTTCAATGGTAAATATTATGGCTGGAAAAAAGAATGCAAGACTTCATAATACGAGAAGATCTTGAGTTACGTGATATTACCATGGAAGGTTCCAAAGCCTTTATGCCACATACAACAATACTATCCAAAAGAATACAAAGGCAAAGAAGTTGGTTATTTATGGCATAAGTCCTTATGAATTCAACATAATTTTCTCACGTATAATCATTAAAGAAATCTAAGACACTCTTCAAACTCAGTATGAAGAGACTTCAAGAACCCAATGTATAAAAGAAAGAGATGTCGAGTCCAAAGAAGAAATCAAACTTAGAAGAAAGTATGGAGGCTATAGCATATTATAATTCTGACTCAAGGATAAATGAGGATCTTGACAAGTTAAATTATTCAAAGTTCAAAAATATGATTAGCACATGTCTGGAGATCATGACTCGCACAACTATCAAAGCCTTCCAAGAAGCTCATATTGATAAGAACAAATAAATGAAAGTGAAACTAACTCACAAGAACCTACTAAAAAGGTCTGATGATTTAAGAGGCAAGCTCTTATATAGAATCCTAGAGTAAGAAACATGCCTCCCAACTAGTGCATGTATTAAAAGGCGGGGTGCGAGTAGAGACCAAAATAATATTTAAAATGAAATCATTATCCATCTTCACATTTACTAGACCTTCACACCATCAATTAATATTTGCACTGATTATTGTTTATGTATGTTAAAGAAAAAGAAGGATAAAATGTGAAAAGTAATGGAAAAAAAACGAATAAAGTTGTCTCAAGAACATAGTGCAATGAAAGTTTTATCCTTTAATTTTCAGACACGATTAACTAAAAAAATTATCAATAGCAATGACATTTTCTATGAGAGTTTATTTATACGTTTTAGAATAAATCATTACAACCTGAAAAAATATGATAACATAAAATATAAAGATCATTAGACCAATAATAATTAAAAATATGATTTAAAGAAAAAATGAATTAAAACCAAAAAAAACAAGAATTAACGTCCGGAATGTACATTTTTACGCTCGGGACTTACGTTTTTACATTCGGGGCTTTAACCCCAAATTCTAGGATTGACGTCCTATGGATCTACACATTCAATTTGTGCCCCAAACGTTTTTGATACGTCTCATCCCAAGACTCGCCTCGAAAATATTTTTAAAAACTTGCCTCCCAATTGATATTCATTTGCTAATCAGCAAAATTCCATATTGTTAGCCATACCTCACATTTTTTAGGCAAGAATATCTTTGTAATGTTTTAATTAGATTTCCGACAATTGTTATAATTCAAGAATTGATCCTAAAACTAGCTAATGGGTTAAATGTTGGTTGACTCAAATGTCATTCGAAGTTGAAACATCATCAAATGAGTCCATCTTATAGTTTTTGATTGAGTTTCGCTCATAAATACCTAATTTAAAAGATATTCAACGAAAGTGTAAATAAACCAAGAAGTAATTCTAAGACAGTAATACCCACCTAACTAGACAACAATTGTTACTAAAATATCTAATTTTAGATCCTTCTCATTATAATTATCTGACCGCCCTTACGGATAAATAAAGTAGTCTCTATTTTTCTGTTTTAATTTGTTTGTCCAACGTGGTATATTGAAAATTGAATTGAGTTAGGGAGTGGTCCCTCTTAGTAAAAAGAGGCAAAATCCACGCCCCTCAAGTCTTTAAATATGCAACAAGAAACAGATAAAAAGGGCCATCTATCCCAAAGAGACAACCTCTATCCCAGCAGGGATGTGGGGATCAACTCTACTCTTACGTATAAACACTGATGATGACATATCCTCAATTGCCTTTCATCTCTTATTAATTCCCTCACACACAAATTAATTTTCAGAACAAAAAACAGAGCAGATGAGATACGTTCGTACAAGTAGCCTTAAGAGGCTCTTTTCATTCCGGAGGCAGAGTTTTGATGGTGAATTACCAAAACCTTGTGATTTCAATGAAGAAAAAGTTGCTGCTACTTCCTCCACAACACGTAAACCCACTTGGAAATGCTTCTCTTTTCAAGAAATTTTTCATGCCACTAATGGTTTCAGTTCAGGTAATTAATGAATCGTCTTATTTCATACAAATTTGTTGTTACAAAGACAAAATGAAAATTCAAATCCTTTTTATCTGAATATTCAGAAAATATTGTTGGTCGAGGAGGATACGCGTCGGTGTACAGAGGTGTGTTAGAAGATGGAGAAGCAATAGCAGTAAAAATGCTTACAAAAGCGAGCGATGATGAAAGAAAAGAAAAGGAATTTTTGACAGAAATTGGAACACTTGGTCACGTTTGTCATCCAAATGTAACGTCACTGCTTGGCTGTTGTATTGAAAACGGACTTTACATCATTTTTCAGTTTTCTTCCAAAGGATCTGTTGCTTCAATTCTCCATGGTATTATTTAGTATTTTTCTTCAATAATTTCAAGTTTAATTTTGCTTCTTCTTTTTTTTTTCTAATTTAATTAAATTAATCTCAGATGAGAAATCACCAACTATGGATTGGGAAACAAGGTATAAAATTGCTGTTGGGACTGCAAAGGGTTTATATTATCTGCATAAATTATGTCCTAGAAGAATTATTCACAGGGATATCAAGGCCTCTAATATTTTGTTGAGTGAAGAATATGAGCCACAGGTATTTATTATTATTTTTTTAATATTTGCGATATTATTTCAAAATGTTCTAGTTTTTTGTATTTCATGAGTGTTGTACTTTATGCATAAGTTGTGTTCATTCATTAATTAATCATGTGTTGGTTGAGTGACAGATATCAGATTTTGGGCTAGCAAAATGGCTTCCATCACAATGGACCCATCATTCTATTGTTCCAATTGAAGGAACTTTTGGGTAATCATCTACTCCTAACTTCTGCCTAATCACTACAATTTACGGGGAAAAAAAATTATGAGTATTTATAATCAATACTTTATATAAACATTGGTAAAGTCTTAAATGTAATGACATTAACTTAATTGCCGCTAAAAGGAAAATCTGTTGCTACTAAATATATTGTTTGCTATACATTTGGCACAAATTATAATGAACTTCAATAATGTATATGTTATGTTTTTCTGTAGGCATTTAGCACCAGAATATTTCATGCATGGAGTAGTTGATGAAAAGACTGATGTTTTTGCATTTGGAGTGTTCTGCTTGGAGCTCATTTCTGGAAAAAAACCTGTTGACAATTCCTATCAAAGCTTACATAGCTGGGTAATGATCAATTCTTGAATATTTTCATTAGTATTATTATAATTTTATATGAAGTCCATGTAATTACTACATTTTATTTTTTTATCAAACTTAAAATATTATTTATAATTCAAAAAAATATCTTAACGTTTATTAAACAATGACATTTTTTATAATATATATATATATATATATATTCAAATGTTTAAAAACAAAGCCCCTCTCGATCTTTTTCGTAGTTGAGAAGGGGGAAGGAGTCTAAATCAATGGACATTAATGAACCTCATTGATGGACGTTGCACATGACACGATCAATTCGACTCAAGGTCCGGCGCTAATAGAAGTTGCTTACTTTCCTAGTAGCGAAGGAGAGGGCAGGGCTTTTTTCAAAGAGTCTTAATCATTTAATGTTCAGATCTATAGACAAGATCTTAATCTTAATGAAAACAAATGAGGCCTTAATCATTCATATGTATTCAGATGTCTTAATCTTAATGAAAACAAATAAGGTCTTAATGAAAACAAATAAGGCCTTAATCATTTCGATGTATTTAGATTCAGACGTCTTAATCTTAATGAAAACGAATGACATTGAGTGAGGTTTGATTTGAATTTTACAGGCAAAACCTTTATTGAGGAGAGGAGTTATAGAAGAAGTAGTTGATCCTATGCTACAAGGGACATTTGATTCTACACAACTTCATAAACTTGCCTTTGCTGCTTCTCTTTGCATTCGTGCTTCTTCTATATGGCGCCCAACCATGAGTGAGGTAAACTACACTTTACTTCTTTTCACTTTTTACTTTATATGTAGTTTGGTACATGGAATAAAGGTAATAATTACGAGATATATTTTGAAATCAACTTTATTTCATGTTTGGTTTTTTGAAATCTTAGCTAATAATCTCGAGATATCCTTACTTATCTCATTTCACATACTAGACGAAAACACAAGTGCACTTAAAGATACAAGTTACAACTTACATGGTCTAAATCCAACAAAATGAAAGAATTAGAGCTCTTTCAATTATTGATGTTATTAATTTCTAAGTGTTTTTTTTTTAGAACGACACCAAGTAATTATTCCTTCTAAGTATAATTTATTACGATAATAAGAATTCCAATAATTATTATTAATTCATAGGATTCCCTTAATAATGTTGGAATAGCTTTCCAAGTTGCATAAAGTAAAATATTTGGTAGTATTATTTTTTATTTTCTTTTTGTCTGCTTTCTCCTAGATTGACCAACTGAATCAATTCCTAGTTGTCTCAATCTTCTCACAACATATACAATAATTCTTTTAAAAATGCATTATATATCCCCCTGTCTATATATATCTACTCACTTTTTAAATGTAAATTTGCTATATTAAAGGAATTTTTCTGACAGATGGACATCATATTAATTTCTTTAATTTTATGAGTGTAGGCTAAGCATTTTAATTAGGCAATTCACCTAAACTCAAACTTTTCTCACCTGCTTAGGCTTTCATGATAAGGACCTTAATACTCTATGTGTTTCAAATTATTTATCGATTTTATAAAATTAAAATAGAGTTAATTAATTTTTTTTCTAATTTACCTTTAAATTTAATTATTTTAAAAGTATAAATATTGTAAAATTCCTCTATTGTTAATCTTGAATTGATGGACGGGACAAATAAATAGAGTATACTAAAAAAAAGTTAAAGGGTATATCTTGACTCTATTCATTTGTCCCGTCCATCAATTCAAGATTAACAATAGAAATATCTTTCTTATTTATAATTTTTTTAACCGACATATAAAAGAGAAAATAGACAAATAATATGAGATCGAGGGAATACTTAGGCTAAGCATGGATTACTCCAAGTTTATGAGTGTAGGCTAAGCAGAATTGAAACTTTAATTAGGCAATTCACCTAAAATACTGCACACTTTTCTCACTTGTTTAGGTTTTCTTGATAAGGACCTTAATACTTCGTATTTTGCTCCCCTCCATTACCCTTTCCCTTCATTTCGTCAAGTGCACCTTTAGATAAGAGACATGTGTTTTATTTAAAATTTAAAGGTCAAGATTATATTATTAACAAATATCATAACCATAGTTAAGTCAACTAATTTTAGAAAGCTACTTTCTAAATTTGGTAAAAATCATAATATATTCCATAGAAAATTTGATATTTATTAATATCATTAATTTTATCTTATATTTTTATATTTATATATTAAAATTGTAGAACCTGACGTTTATATTTAATGTGATAATAATAATCTTCAAAACATTTGCATTTAAAACAATGTTTTCTTTTATTTCACAACAAAAAAGATAAAAGAATATTTAAAAAAAAACGTATATTTTTTCCCTTCAAACATAAACATACAATAGCCACATTTTCTCCTTGGAATAATTTTGGTATCGTTTAATTCTAAAAACCTTTTGTTTTTTTTTGTTTTTTATTTTTGTTTCGTGTTCTTTTATTTTATGGTTTTTTTCAACATTGATAATTCTTCACTTTTTCTTTTGTTTCTCAACGTAGTATAATATTTCAAGAATAAAGTTTACTAGTACGGAAAATTGTTTAGTTGATTCTCACCTTAAATATCATACAATTTAATATTTAAGTATAAAAAAATATAAGATGAAATTAATGATATTAATAAATATCAAATTTTGTATGAAATATATTGTAATTCTTACCAAATTTCGAGAGTAGTTTTCTAAAATTAGTTGACTTAACTATGGTTATGATATTTGTTAATATAGTATAATCTTAACCTTTAAACTTTAAATACGATACATGTTTCTCATCTAAAGGTGCACTTGATGAAATGGAGGAAAGGGGTAATGGAGGGGAGCCAAGATCCTAATACTTCTTCTATTTTAAACTAAATTTCCAATTCTTTTGCTTGCTTTTTTTTTTTGTTTTTTGGAAATTTTAAAAAGCCAAAATTTAGAACATGCATTTCTTTCAACAAACAAAGAAAGAATCATTTTTAACTTTAGCAATTTTCCGATATTTTAAAAGAAAGAAATATTTATTTTTTCACTTTTATAGGTAAAAAGTTTTTAACTCATAGTAATATTTTCAACAAATTCCAAATTTGTAAAATGCAATCATCATAGAGTGAAGTTTCACGCATGTAACAATACTTCCAAAGTTCCAATTAGGTGATACTTTTCACTTTTTGAGAATTAATTTAATATTTTAAAATCAAAATTTAAATATTTTAAAAATATATAGAAAAGTATAATGTAATTCTCTGTTTAATATGATAAAAATATATATTTTAAAATGTTAATCAAAATTTATACCATTTGTCGGTATAAGTTGTAATATTCTAAGGGGTTTAATGACATCTGTGCCGTTTAATACAGAAAACGATCAATTTTTTCAAATATTTTTAGAAATCACTTTACAGAGGCGTGCTGTAATCAAATAAATATATTTATTCGTTTTTGTCGTGTTGATGATGTGAAGCAATTCTATATATTTCTTTTAAAATAATAATTTTGATTGTTTTGTCTCACCAAACTCATGAAGCCTTTTATAGTTTGATTAAGAAGTAATCTACGGACCTTGACAATTAATTAGAAACAACATCCACAAGTATGACAAACAAGTGGCCCAAATCATATTTATTAATGTTAGATAAAACATCATTATATTAATTATTATCAACATCTTCGTTATATTTTTTTATTTTACGATATCGTTTAATGTATCGAAGAATTAGCTTCTTCAATCGACTAATAAAAAAATTAAAATATGAAATATAATTAACACGAAAAATATTATGGTGAAAAACTTCATACTCAATAAAATAAAAATCACAAATTATTCTCATAAAATTTATCTCAAATCTCCATTATAATTCGAGTAATTTTAGATTAATTACAAATTTCTTCTTTTTTAATACTTTAATTCTAGGTTCTAATCTTTGTTATCTTTATTTTTTTTCCCTTTTCTTTCATAGATCTTTCTCCACATTAAGGAGGAAGACGTGCTACATTAATTATTGTTGCTTATGTCTCACTTTAGTGATATAATTTGACAATTTTTTTGGCTTAAAATTATTCATTAATTCAAAATTAAAAAAAAGCAACAAGAAGAATTTGAATTACCATAATGACGTTACTTAGTTATTAATACTGTGCTTCTATTTAACCCAAAAAATAAATGCATGAAACCTGTAAACAGAATTTTAAGCCTTAAATATGAAAACTAGTGTGTTTGGTACATAGGAGAATATTTTTCATGAAAAATGTTTGCGTGTCATAAAAGTCTTATTAATAGTTTTGGTGGGGCAATGCCAGAACTATGCGCAATATGAGGCGCTGTACACGATGTAGACGACTCATTGTGGTTGTGGTACAAACGATATTAATATGGATACATTTTTCTAAAAAAATTCAGGTGTTTGTTCTGATATACTTAAAATTCAATTTGATGTATATACTTAATATTAATATCTGGTCCTTTGTACGTATGATGACAGATTGTAGAGATAATATTGGGAGGTGAAGTTGATAAACAAAAATGGAAAATGCCAGAAGAGGAAGAAGAAGAACAAGAAGAGTTTTGGGGTTTTGAGGATCTTGAACGTGAATGTGATAGTTCCTTCTCAACTTCCCCACATGACACATTCTCAACAAGAAGCTCATAAATTCAAATCTACATCATTTACTATATATACTAGTGTTAGACATTTATAGATAAAAACACTTGGGGGTGGGGGGGTGTTAGTTTACTAGTCATAATACACTAAATTTTAAATTTTTGAGGTCCATGTTTTAAAACTTTGCATATACGCTTGTTATTTTACAAAAACACGCATCATTAATTGTTGTTGTCCACATGTAAAATAAGATAATTGGAACAATTGACAAAGGAATTGCAGTCCAATAGGTTTTATCAAATAAACCACAAATGATAGAAGTAGGGTTGATGTGGAGCCGACTAAGCCGAGCTCAACTAAGCTTGTTATAGTATTGAGTTAAGTTAAGCTTAACTTGAGCCCATCCAATTTTAACAAAATATAACTATACTCAAGCTGAGTCGAGCTCGAGTCAACTTTTTCCATGTTTTATTTTGCGCGCATAGTGCTGTACCGATTTAAAAAAATTAAAAGATTGCTTAGTTACGTAAACTAGAAGCATTACTAGTTTAAATTGATAGTTTCATTGAACTGTGATTGAATTATATACTTTATAATTTAAATTTAAATTTAAATGAATTTAACTTAATGTTGAACATAAAATAGAATTTTCATATCATAAAATTGAATAAATATAAAGCAACAACAAATTCAAAAGATTTGTATAGTATTATATTTCTTTAATATCACGAGCAAATTTACCTATGTCGCGATGATCTACACCCAACTCATTAGGAGAATCAATTTCAAACATCCAATTCCATTACTAAATAACGGAAATTAATCATTTAGAAGCAGTCATAATATAGAAAACGTAATGTCATAAGTGCGAGAATACATAAAACCCCCCAAAACTAGCAATGTGGGTCAAGGTCTAAGCATATGTAATTACCTTACCAGGTTGCATCGTGACATTTTCAAATTCAACGCCTGAAGCATCACATTAAACCGCATAGCCCTTTGAACCCTCTAGCAAGGCTAGAACTAATGTTGATGTCAATATGTCCTTGAGCTTCTGAAAACTAAGCTCACGAGCTTTGGTCCACTCGAACTTAACTGCTTTGTAAGTTAGCTTCGTCAATGATGCTGACAGGGAATATCCTGTACTAACCTGCTAATCCCAAAAAATATTCAACCTCTATTGGAGTCATGGGCCTAAGTTAACTCTTCACGACCTCAATCTTTTGTGAATCAACCATAATGCTTGCATCTGATACAATATGGTCTAAGAAAGCTACAAAGTTCAACCTGAACTCACACTTAGAAAACATCGCATAAAGCTCCGGATCTAGAAGCACTTGAAGCACTGCTCGCAATTGATTTGCATGATGAGTTTTGAATATGAATATATCATAATATCATCAATATATATAACTATGAACAGATCTTGAAACGTCCAGAATATATTGTTCATAATCTATGAACACTGTTGGAGCATTTTTCATCCTAAAAGACATCACAAGGAACTCAAACTGGCTATACCTAATCCTGAAGGTCGTCTTCAGAATAACTTTCTCCCTACCTCTAATTTAATGGTACCTTGACCGCAAGTCAATATTCGATAAGTACTTAGCACCCTGCAATTGATCGAACAAGTAATCAATTATCGAAAGAGGATATTTATTCTTTATAGTTAGTTTTCTCAACTACTGGTAATCGATTCACATACTCAGTGAACCATCTTTCTTTATCAAAAATAATACTAGAGCACCCTTCGACGAAGTTCTAGCATTAATGAAACCTTTATCGAGAAAATGTTTCAAGTGCTCTTTTATCTCCTTTAGCTCAGCAAGAGTCATCCTTTAAGAAGGAATTAATACTGGTTGTGTACCTGGCAGCATATCAATGGCAAAATTAATTTCTCATTCTGGGAGTATACCAAGAAGCTTGTTCGAAAACATATCTAGAAACTCACTTACCACCGAAATAGACTAGAGAGTTGATGATTCTTTATCAATATCCCGAATTCAAACAATATGATAAATACAAACATTAATAATTATCTTTATTTCCTAAAAATAAGAAATAAACCTACCTTTCAATGATGTCACATTGCCTTTTCATTTTTGGACTATCTCTTCTAAAAATAAAATCTGACAATCTTTGTCCAAGATTCGACATTATCATAAGAAAATTCTAATCAATTCATGCTCATAATGACATCAAAATTGACCATTTCTAACTCTATCGGGTCTACAAAGGTCTATGACCAACAATCTCTACCGTGCAACCATGCTATACTCTCCTCAAAATAATAGGCTCAACAAATAGGGTATACCCAAAAAGGATCATTGTAATGACCCTGGTGCTATACAACAAATTTCCACAATTAACACAATAACATAAGACAAAGTGGATCCTAGATCTATCAAAACACAAGCACAATGAGAGAAAGCACTCAATGTACCTATCATAGCATCTGGTTATGACTCTGAATCCTATCGGTCTGCTAGTGCATATGTATAATTTTATCCGCTACTAAAGCTAGATGTTTTCTCTTTTGCCTGCTTAAGTCTGGGATTCATGTCCCATAGAATGAACACATAAGGAGAATCATGTTGCTTACCCAATCCACTGACTCATACCACACTAATCTCTAGTCTGACAGTTCCTCTTCATATGACCCTCTTGTCCATATGAATGACAAGCGGTAGAATTCTTTATGCTAAGTATATATTGCCTCAAGTAACATAATATGGTGATGCTAGTCTACTCTGGTTTGAACTCATTTGCTGCTGAGAGCCTGATGCTCATAAACCCTTACATGGAATGACTTTCACTAGAGATGAGACTTGCTATCCTAAAATTATTGTGGTGGAAAACTAGATGGCCTACTGGAATACTGAAGTATAGGACCACCCTAAAACTCTTCATATGAATCAATGGTCCTAGAACTATTATGTTATTCTTTCTGGACCCTTTCAATTATATATTGTTGACGTCAGAGCTCTTCTATATTCTGTGCAAATCCTAAATTCGAGAAATATCCGTTGTATTATAAAGTTTGGTTTTAGTGCAAACTTCAATGTAATTAGAAGCCAGTCCTACCACGAAGGGATGTAACTTGTCCTGCATCATATCAACAAAATTTGGTGCATATTTATTCAATGAATCAAATCTCAAAGCATATTCTCAAATACTTATATTGCCATGTTGCAAATTCAAAATTTAGTCTACTCGGGCATCCATCTATCCTTTGGCAAGTAGTGATCTAGGAAGACTTTTGTAAAGTTATGGGTGGAGGTGCGTCCCTCCCTATGGATCTCTTCCAAATCTTTCACCTCAATACTTCCATATCACATAATTGAAATGCTACAAAATCACTTGACTCGGTCACTGAAGCATGTATGACCCTAAAGATCCTATGAAGTTGATCTATAGAGGGAAGTGGATCCGCTTTGTGATCAATACATGTAAACTATAGAGGGCTTAACTAAAGGTGTCACAATCCGATTTCTCAGGTCATGATGTCGTCTACTACACTCGGTAAGCCTAACACTTATCCTGGAGTTGTAAGCCACGACCTATCAAGCGGAAGTCAACAACAAGAAGCATAAATCTTAAAGCAAAGCATAAAAAGATAATCAACATAAATGCAATACAAGAAATCATCCTAAAACTTGACATTTGTTAGTAATTGAACTTCTAATAAAAAATAAGAGTACAAGACTTTTACAAATACAAAATGAGTACAAACTGTCTCTGAATATAATATAAAGGCTAAGCCTAGACAAAAAAGATAGAAATCGGTAACTATGAACCCAGGAGTTCAACCTAGTCTCCAAACTCCAAAGCTTCTCCGCACGACTTCAAATCAATGAAGAGGACTCAACTATGATCTGTAGGCAACACAAGTGTAGTATGAGTACAAAAATGGTACTCAGTAGGCATCGACCGACTAAGCTCAAAGGATAACACAAGTATAAGCAAAAAGTAATAAGGAAAGCATAGCAGAAATAACTAAACAAGAGCTAACATAATATACAAGAAGTAAGGAACAAAAATAAGACACAAAAAATAAGGAACTGAGTCAAAAACGTACCTAGAACGCAAGCCAACAACCTAATCCCAAGCGACTAAGATGCAAAGTCAACTATCAAAGATCAAGAGGACTAACAACCAAAATTCTAAAACCAAAGCCTTTCAGTTAAAAGATAAATAACAACAAAGATCATAATATAGTAAAAAAATAACCTAATCAGACCCCCATAAGTCTGGAAGGTACAAACAACAGACATAACCCAACCGACCCCCATAAACTGAAGGTTTCAATCAACAAACAATTAAACTAGCGATAGGCAATGCATATGAATGCATAGTATGTAGTAGGACTATTAGTAACCATCAGTAACCAAGTGTACAGACCTACCTCCCTACCGTGCGGGTGAAGTAGGACCCATGTATCTCCCTCATGTAGTACTGTGGGGCTCACGGCTATAGGGGCTCATAGGGGTTGTGGGAAGTCCGTATACACAGCATGGTTCCAAATCCAGGTCTTATATGAAGTCGACTTCGTAGAGGATAAGAACAGACCTTTAATTTGCAAATAGAAGGGATCAACTCCGCAGAGGATCATGAGTAGCCAAAATCATGCAAGAAAGGGCGTCGACGCGCTGACTAGTTAAGCAAAAACTGAGCACATGCCAGATGCCTCTAATATCTCAAGTAGAAAAGGAGCAGATCGCTGACGCCTCATAAATCTCAAAATCAGTAAGTCAAGTGATCCAGGTGGCCACGACTCTTGTTAAAACCATTTTAGAATAAAGACGATTAAAAACAACATTTCTCCGTGAATGATAAAGATGAGCCAATGCATGAGCCGGTATCGTACCACAAAACACATGAGAATGAACAACCACTGCAATGCATTCCATCACTAGCATTCAAACAAGGCATTCATAATCAAATAAATATAAGTCCAACCAAACCATGCTACCAAGGTAGAGAGTACTAACCTGGGATCCAACTGGTCCTCAAACATGTCCTCGGGCCCAATAATGCATATATAATACGACTCAAAGGAGCATAACAAGTATACTGCAAAACAACAAGTGAAGGGATCAAGAAAAACATCTGAATCAATAAAGGGGGAAAAAACTCAAAGGACGACGCCCTACCCCAATCATACCACTCCAACCCATGATTGAGTACAATTAGTGCCAACCTACAACTACTACAAGCCACCAATTTCTCAAGCACCAAGATAAGAAGAACAACCCGATACAAGCCCTATATGGAGCAATTCATAATTATTAGGGCGATAAAACACAATCTAAATAATCTAAGGTACAAACCTACCCTAAGGCCACCAACATCAATCCTAACAAGGATAACCATGATAATCTATACCACAAGTGAATCTACAAGCCTAAACTAAGGATCCCGACACCCACTAAAGGTATAAAGTGCCTATGGAATCAAGAAATGATAGAATAAACAGAAAAGGTCTAATGCTAGGCAAATACAATCCAAAATCAAATGTAATTTATACTATGCATTATCGAAAAAGCCCAATAAAAAAGTAGACCGAAGTCTACGTCGAATCCAATCACGCGCACTCCAAATCTGCTGCACAGGAGCTATCCACTTCCGAAATTCCTATGAACACTGTCACACTATAAAATTATCGATCATAACATTATTACAAATGTTTAGACACTAAATTCACAATAACTAGAAATGGACCCAAAATCGAGTCAAAATGGAAATGTGGGATCCACATCAAAAATCCCTAAATTAACTCTATCAAAAGGTATTAATAGACTAACCAAGCATGTGTCCCGAAATGAGACACAATACCATGCCCGGACCAACCCTAACAATCACATGTATAAATATCACCAATAAAGAACACAAAAGAGAGTCGGGAAGTCCCTTCGGGGTGGGAATATAACTCAAACCAATGCTTCATGAACTCTTCCAAGCCTTCCAAAATATAGCCAAAAATAATACGAACTTCTAGCACTTGGAATTTCTCAATTTGGAGCTCCCTAGCTCTCAAAATTGCAAAAAGACCAACTGAAAAATAGTTGATCCTTGACTAATTTTTATTTAAAAGACTAGTCCACAAACTCATCACGATCGTGGAGCCTAAGGCTCGCGATCGTGGTCTGATGAGTCTGGGATTTCGACTCATTTAGGGTTTATTATTCATAGTTTTAGTGTCCTCAATGTCTATTTTATGCTCTAAGCTGATGTTTACATGCTAATTCACAGATATGAAGGCAAAAGAGCAACGCAAGGACATTACCAGGCAAAAAAAGAGCGGAAAAGCTGAAGATAAGAAAAGTTGACGATCGCCAAGACCACTCGGTGACTCACCGAGTGGTACTTCAACTCACCTAAAGTTACAGTGTGCCAGCCCTTGGACAAAGGCAACTCGACAGTGGAACATACCCTTCGGTGATACGCCGATTGGATCGGCAAAGGAGTCTCAGCCCGCCTAAATTAACAGAATAATTAGTGAAGATGCAAGCAAAAATGGCGATGAGAAAGGACAATTGGTGCATTGCCAATCAGGTCAGCGAGCTCGACCTCGATCACCTAAAATCACAGCACAGAAAGAATGAAGACTCAAGCTAAAAAGGAGATGAAGAGGAGCATTTGGTGCGTCGCCGACCGCTCGACTTATACCGCCGAATGACCCTGAAGGCAAAAATCTGGGAACGTATAAATTGATTTTCAAAAAGAGAAAGCATCGTCCTGATATTCTTAGACTCTGGGTTTTTTTTATCAAAGCACAGGTTTTCTGAGTTTTTGAGTAGAATTTGAAGTTGGGTTTTGATTTTAAGTTGATTTCAAGTAATGTAAAGACGAGAATTTCGCTACCCACCTTATGGAGAACATAGTTGGTAATATTTTTCTGCTTTTTACAATGTGTGGATAAAACCCCCATTTTTGCGGGTGTGATTATGTGATTAATTATCTCAATTAGCTTATGGGTGTTAGTAATTAATGATTTATTTGATGTTTTGAAGTGGGTTCGATTGATAACTGAGTTTTAATTCATGAACTGTAGCTACTAATGCAGTTCTAGTCCAGTATTCTTTGCTTGTTTGAGAAAGAGGTTTTAAAATTAAGGTTATCAATTGATGATTGTAGTGATTGGGTTGTTGTGGGTTCAGCTCAAGAGAGTGAATCCTAAATTTGATCCTACCAATCTAGCTCGAGAGAGTAGATTAATTGAGGTTTGGGCAGTTCATAATTGGTATGCTTGTCGAGGTTCGAGAGAACTCGCTTGAATCGTAATAGTTGATCGAGAGATGGCTATGGCATCTAAAGTCTAGCCTACCCAATAAGGTTCAACGATTTTCAGTAATTAGTAATCGCCCGTATAGCGAAATTGGCAATTAATCGATCACATCCCCAAGGATCCCTTTCTACTTGATTACTCCCCTGTTTTAGTAGCTGTTAATTGACAAACCCATTCACCCCATTTGACACTATTTGTCAACCCCTTCAATTTACTTTAATGGTTTCGATAATTTATATTCCTACAAACAATTAGAACATGTCTTTCATTTCGTAATTTAATTTTCTACCGTATCGATAAGATAAATGGCCTTGCTTTCCTTTTGTTCGCTCCCTGTGGGATCGACCCCAACACTTCATTGGGTTTATACTAGATTGCAATCGCCTACACTTAGAATTGGATGAAGTGTAGTTAAGCGTTATCAAAAATGGCACCGCTGCCGGGGAGTGGTGTTTAAAATTCTTTTAGTGAAGTTTAGTTGTGATCTAATCTTGTTTGTAGTTGAATCGGCTTACTTTATTTTGTGTTTGTTGTTGGCTGCTTCTGAACAGGTGATGAGATGAGTGTGAATGGGGGTAACGCTAGCCAACTTGGACATCAAGATGACATCGGTAACTTGAATGATGTCAATGAAGTTCAATTGGGTGGTGTAGGTGCTATTCGTTTACCTCCGGTCGTGGGAAATATAATTTTCCATGTGACTAGCATGATGTTGCAAATATTTTAAATGAAGGGTTCGTTTGATGGTTTAGCTCATGAGGATCCCTATGAGAATATACAAAACTTCGTGAACGTGTGTGGTCCATTTGTCTTCGAGAATATCACACAAGAGTCGGTCAGACTTTGGTTGTTTCCGTTCTCTCTAATGGGGGAGGCAACAAAATGGTTGGATGAGTTACCAAGAGAATCAATCACTTTGTGGGAGGAACTCACTGAGCTATTCTATGTCAAGTTTTTCCCTCCCTCGAGGATGATAAAGTTGAGCGATCATATTCAGAACTTTAAGTGGGTAGATGGGGAACCGACTCATGAAACGTGGTTGAGGTTCCAGAAACTGCTGCTCAAGTGCCCAACTCATGGGCTCCCGAGCAATGTGTTGCTACAATACTTCTATCGGAGTCTCGATTCAATAAACAAAGGGGTGGCTGACCAGCTTGTTCGAGGAGGAATCATGAAGCAACCATTTGCTATAGCATCCACTCTCCTCGATGAAATGACAAAGATCAATCGTAGGTGGTACACTAAGGAAGATCGGGTGTCTCCCTTGAATTTTGGGATGACAAAAGAGCAGGTAGAAAAAAACCAAAAATGAGACAACAAGATAGCCAAGATGATGTTCCAAATGGTGTTGCTAAATGAACAAGTGATGGGAGGTATCTCTGAAAACAATGAGGTGAAAAAAGTGTCAAGACTAGAAGAGGATTCTCACCTAGGCTCTTTGAAGTTGGGTGGGAATCAAGGTTGGAACACATTTATTGAAGATGAACGGAGAGGTTACAATCGAGATTGGGCTGACCAACATGACTTTTGGAGGAGAGAAGACAATCATGATGTGTATCACGTGCAAATAGGTGACAGCCCAAAATCTAGGGAAAGTTCGGGGAGCCTTCGAGTAGATGAATTGTTATCGCACATTCTAGATAAGGTTGAAGGGTCTGATGACATGCTTAAAGAAATGAAGGATGATTTCTCATCCTTGAATAATAAAGTAAACTCTCACACAGATTCTATCAACCAACTTGAATGTCAAATGAGCCAACTTTCGGCCCAATTAGAACCCAAGCTATTGGGAAGGTATGCAAATGATGATATGGCAAATTCAAAGGTTGATCATGACAAATGTTTGGCGGTTTTGACACGAAGTGGGAAAGTAGCAGGTGGTGATGTGAAGATGAATGATGGGGCAAACACTAGTGGAGAATATAAAGACACCATTGATGTAGAGAGGTCCGACCAAGCACCGGAGAATAGCATGCCTGAAGAGGAGGAAGAAAACCCAAGGCAAAGCACCACCGAAAAACTGCAAATAGCTAAAGAAGGGGCTACATCTTCTCCAAAGTTGGTAAAATCATTGCCCAATATCAATCCCCCTTTTCCTCAAAGGCTAAAAAAAGCGGAATGAAGATGAAAAGTTCAAGAAATTTCTATTCGTGTTCAAGACACTTTCCATAAACCTTCCTTTAGTGGAAGCATTATTGGAGATGCCGGGATATGCGAAATTCATGAAGGAACTAGTCACTAAGAAAAGAAGTATGGATTTCGAAACGATTGAAGTCTCTCACAATTGTAGTGCAGTTTTGACCAGTGATGTGATCACAAAAAAAGAGGATCTGGAGCATTTACTATCCCATGTACCATTGGATGCTTCAGTTTTCCAAGGCTTTGTGCGACTTGGGGGTGAGTATTAAATTTATGTCGTACGCCATCTTCAAGCAACTTGGGCTAGGTGAACCTAAATCCACCACAATGCGGCTTCTCATGGCTGACCGGTCCATTAAACATACCATTGGAATACTTTATGATATCTTGGTGAAGGTGGATAGATTTATCATTCCGGCTGACTTTGTTATTTTGGTTTGTGAGATTGATGCGGAGGTGCCTATTATTTTGGGTAGACCATTTTTGGCAACTGAAAGAGCTCTTGTGGATGTTGAAAGTGGTGAGTTAAAGTTTCAGGTAAATGATGAGGAGGTTACATTCAATGTGTGCAAATCGATGAAGCAACCTAGTGACATTTATGTGGTTTCAACAATTGATGTGATTGATGAAGCAGTGGCTAGTGTGAGTGAAATAATGTGTATGGGTGAACCCCTTGTTGCTGTCCTTTCAAATTATGATGAGGACGAAGTTCAAGGGTATGATAAAGTGGTGGCTGCTTTATCAGGACTAGGCGCTCATTCAAGAAACCCATTGAAGCTTGATATTGATCTAAAAAATCGAGAGAGTCCCCCCCGCCAAACCATCCACGGAAGAACCTCCAAAACTTGAGTTGAAAGTGCTCCCATCTCATCTTCAGTATGCATTTTTGGGAGCAAACAATACCTTACCCGTTATCATTGCAGCGGACTTGCTTGAATGGCAAGTGAAATTGCTAGTTGTGGTATCAAGGCGGTACACCAAGGCCATAGGATGGACAATTGTTGATATTGTAGGTATTCCCCCCAGGATTTGTACTCATAAAATCCAATTGGATAGTGAATGCAAACCAAGTGTTGAGCATCAAAGAAGGCTAAATCCGCCTATGCAAGAAGTGGTGAAGAAAGAAATCATCAAGTGGTTAGATGCAAGTGTGGTGTACCCTATTGCGGATAGCAAATGGGTAACTCCCGTGCAATGTGTACCAAAGAAAGGAGGCATCACGGTGGTTCCAAACGAAAAAAGTGAACTTGTACCTATGAGGCCGGTCACTGGTTGGCGTGTATGCATGGACTACCGGAAATTAAATGCATGAATCGAGAAAGATCATTTCCCAATGCCGTTTATGGACCAAATGCTTGGTAGACTTGCCGGGCGTGGATGGTATTGCTTTTTGGATGGTTATTATGAATACAACTAGATTTCCATTGCACCGGAAGATCAAGAGAAGACTACTTTCATATGTCCCTATGAGACCTTTGCTTTCAAAAGGATGCCTTTTGGGTTGTGTAATGCTCCGGCGACATTTCAATGATGTATGCTCTCTATTTTCGCAGATATGGTGGAAGACTAAATGGAAGTATTCATGGATGATTTCTCAGTCGTTGGTGATTCGTTTGAAGCTTGCCTTGAACATCTTGGGCAAGTGCTACAAAGGTGCGTGGAAACCAACCTAGTTGTGAATTGGGAGAAGTGTCACTTCATGATTAAAAAAAAGGGCATTGTTTTGGGACATAAAATTTCAGGAGAAGGAATGCAAGTGGATTAAGCTAAAGTTGAAGTCATTGCCAAGCTTCCCCCTCCTATCTCTGTAAAAGGTGTCTGGAGTTTTCTAGGCTATGTGGGTTTCTACAGGCGGTTTATAAAAGACTTTTCCAAAGTAGCACACCCACTTTTCAAACTGCTAGAAAAGGAATAGACCTTCAATTTTGATGATGCTTGCCTAAAAGCATTTTTGTGCTTGAAAGAAAAACTAGTGTCAGCCCCAATCATTATTGCCCCCGATTGGAGTATTTTGTTTAAACTCATGTGTGATGCTAGTGGTGTTGCTTTAGGAGTTGTTCTTGATCGACGAAAAGGGAAATTATTTCACCTAATTTATTATGCAGGTAAGACATTGAATGTGGCACAAAAAAATTATACCGTCATGGATCAAGAATTTTTAGCGGTGGTGTATGTGTTTGAAAAATTTAGAGCGTATCCTTTGGGAACCAAAGTGGTGGTACACACGGATCATGCCGCCATTAGATACTTGATAGCTAAGAAGGACACCAAACCAAGGTTGATTCGGTGGGTGTTGTTGTTGCAAGAGTTTGATTTCGAAGTAAAATATCGGAAGGGATGCGAAAACCAAGTGGCAGATCATTTGTCTCGGTTAAAAACCAATGTGGTTGATTCCAACGAAAGGAACATTGTGGCTGAATTTCTGGATGAAACAATGATAAGGGTAACCCAAGGCAACCCACCTTGGTATGCTGACTTCGCTAACTATGTAGTGTGTGGAATAATACCCGAGGGTCTGAACTTCGACCAACAAAAGCGGTTTTTGTTCGATGTAAAGAGGTATTTCTGGGATGAACCATATCTATTCAGAGAATGTGCAGACCATATAATTCGACGATGCGTACCGGAAGAGAAAGTCAATGAAATTCTCAATGCTTGCCACGCTTTACTTGTTGGTGGACACCATAGCGGGGTGCGAACAGCCGCCAAAGTGCTTCAAAGGGGCTACTATTGGCCATCACTATACCAAGATGCACATGGCTTTGTCAAACAATGCATACAATGCCAAAAGCAAGGAGGGATATCAAGAAAGCATGAGATACCTCTTAATACCATCCTAGAGGTTGAATTATTTGATGATTGGGGAATAGATTTCATGGGTCCGTTTGTGAGATCTTTTGGTAACAAGTACATTTTGGTGGTGGTTGATTACGTTTCTAAATGGGTGGAAGCTGTAGAATTACCCAACAATGAGGGAAAGAGTGTTGTGCAATTCTTAAAGCGCTACATTTTCGTAAGATTTGGTACCCCACATGCCATTATCAGTGATGGAGGGTCTCATTTTCGCAATCGGTTGTTTGCATTGTTGTTGAGAAAATACAGAGTCAAGCATAAAGTTGCAACACCATATCATCCATAAATAAGCGGCCAAGTTGAGGTTTCAAATCAAGAAATTAAGAGTATTCTGGCAAAAATAGTGAATGCAAATCGGATGGATTGGTCTTGGAAGCTGGATGATGCTCTTTGGGAGTATCACACCGCTTTTAAAACACCAACTGGCATATCACCATATCAATTGGTATTTGGAAAATCTTCTCACCAGCCAATTGAGCTTGAACATAAGGCGTTATGGGCGTTGAATGCGCTAAATCTGAACTGATGGATTGCTTCGAAAGGGAAAGTAAATCAACTTCATGAGTTGGAGGAATTTCGGTTGAGGGCGTATGAAAGTGCAGCTCTTTATAAGGAGAAAATTAAGAAGCGGCATGACGCTAAAATCCTTCAGCAAGAGTTCCGAGTTGGTGATTTAGTTTTTCTCTACAATTTTCGTTTGAGACTTTTCCCGGGTAAACTCAAATCGAAGTGGTCTGGCCCATTCAAAGTAACTCGAGTGTTCACAAATGGGGAAATTGAAGTTAAAGGTAAAGAATGACCAGCATTCAAAGTGAATGGGCAGCGTCTGAAGCTCTATTTTGGAGAATGTCAAGAAATATCGGTAATTGAAGTGGTGTATTTGGAAGATACTTGAGAGCATTTCCACGTCGTGCCACGATGTTTAATAACGTGCTTCTTGGGAGGAAACCCAAGCTTTAGTTGTTTTTGAATAATGTTTACTGAATGTGCAGGGACTAGTGATTGTGTGATGATAAAACCCTTTCGGCGGTCCGCGGAGTGGTTCGGCGGTCGCGATTTGGGCCGCCTTTTGGTCCTGACCGAAGGACCACCATTCTGGAAAGTTTAGCGAAGCTGTCAATCTGTTCAGCGGTTCGCCGAATGATTCGGCGAGCCCAAGTTCACTGGCCTTTTGGTCTCTCATGAAGGGCCAGTGTTGTGGAAATTTTGGCGAACCACATGCAGTTCGGCGGTCTCAAGCAACCTACGCCGATTGGCCACATAGTGAAGAGTTCTTCTAATCCCACTCCTTTCATTCAGTGCTCTTTCCTTTTAAATTTTGTCTTTATTTATATTTTTGCATTGAGGACAATGTTAGGTTTATTTGGTGGGGTGGAGGTAATTAAATGTTGGTTTTGTCCCAAATTAAAAATTTCCACCTCTTGATGTTTGTGAATGTGGTTGTTTTCTTGAAATTTTGAGTGTCGGTTGTGATCAATACTGATGACTTGAGTAGTGCTCTCGATTGAACGATATGCGTGTACAGCTCCCATGAGGCAAATTGAGTTGCATAAGTCATATGTGAACTCTTAGCATATCATTGTGACTAGCTGATTGTTGAATTGACCTCTTGTGATGATCGTTGCATGCTAGCTAAAAACTGTAGAATCTTGTTTAATGATTGTGTTTAATGCCATAAGTGGTGAGATTTTCTTGAACTATGTATTTGGTAATACCTAGAACTTTCCCTGTTAGTCCAATGGACTAATCTAAGCGAACGATAGAGATGATCTTAGGCACAATTTGTGAAGAGTGGACCAAAATTGCTTTTATACCTCTTTGTGACCACATTGTGAGAGTGTGAACCTTGCTTGACACAGTTTGAGCCTACCTTTTTCTTTGGATGAAACATGAATAACTTTGACCTCTTTGCACCATCACCTATAATCTTCATGAAGCATTGGTTCTTTTGGCCTAAGTTGGGGGTGTGGTGAAAAAGGAGGAAAGTCAAGAAGTGTAAAAAATTTGCACTTGAAGGATCATGTTGAAAAGAGATGGAACCCCTCCATGTAAAAAAGAAAAGAAAAAAAGATTGAAAAAGAAAAGAATTGTTGAAATAAAGTTTGTGAAATAGACAAAAGAAATGGGGTATCCAATGAGTCATGCTTAAAAGAACATAGGGTGGATTGTGAAAATCAAAAAGAGTGAAAGAAAAGGAGAAAAAGTGAAATGCAGGCCATGCTTCATGAAGGTAGAAGTCACTAAACCAAAATGATCATACATTTACCCTCAGCACCGTTACAAGCCTTGAAAGACCTTTGTGATCTTTAGTGAGCTGAACGTCATGTTGGTTGAAAAATACGGGCAAACCTATGGGTAGAGTCATGCATGTGTTTATCTTTGGGAGTGTGAGAGTTGCTTTTGATTCAAAAATTCTGGAAATTTGATGAGTTTAGTGTGAGCATGGAATCATTCTTGGTGTGAGGGCATTTGAATGTTTTTGTTGAGCTTGAACTTGCATTTGAAGCAAGCATTGTGAGCTTGAATTCTATTTGATAATGGTTAGTCACAGTTTGAAACTTAGAGTGCACAATTGAAAATTGCATGAGTAGTTGGAACCTCTTTTGTGCATTCATGTTGAGTAGCCCAGTTTGTAGAAATCCTTGTTGAACTAAATGATATCATATTTTACTTGAGGACAAGCAAAAGTTTAAGTTGGGGGTGTTGATGAGTCTGAGATTTTGAGTCATTTAGGGGTTATTATTCATAGTTTTAGTGTCCTCAATGCCTATTTTATGCTCTAAATTGATGTTTAAATGTTGATTCACAGATATGAAGGAAAAAGAGCAAGGCAAGGACATTAACGGGCAAAAAAAGAGCAGAAAAGCTGAAAATAAGGAAAGCTGACGATCGCCAAGACCACTCGGCGACTCACCGAGTGGTACTTCGGCTCGCCTAAAGTTACAGCGTGCCAGCCCTTGGACAAAGGCAACTCGGCGGTGGAACGTACCCTTCGGTGATACGCCGATTGGAATGGCGAAGGAGTCTCAGCCCGCCTAAATTTACAAAATAATTAGTGAAGATGCAAGCATAAACGGTGATGAGAAAAGGGCAATTGGCGCATCGCTAATCAGGTCGGCAAGCCCGACCTCGATCGCCTAAAATCACAGCATAGAAAGGGTGAAGACTCAAGCTAAAAAGGCGATGGAGAGGAGCATTTAGCTCGTCGCAAACCTGGTCGGCGACGCTCGACTTATACCGCCGAATGACCCCGAAGGCAAAAATCTGGGAACGTATAAATTGATATTCAAAAAGAGAAAGCATCGTCCTGATATTGTTAGACTCTGGGTTTTTTTATCAAAACACAGGTTTTCTGAATTTTTGAGTAGAATTTGAACTTGGGTTTTGATTTTAAGTTGATTTCAAGTATTGTAAAGACGAGAATTTTGCTACCCACCTTATGGAGAATATAGTTAGTAATATTTTTCTGCTTTTTACAATGTGTGGCTAAAACCCCCATTCTTGGGGTGTGATTATGTGATTAATTGTCTCAATTAGCTTATGGGTATTAGTAATTAATGATTTATTTACTGTTTTGAAGTGGGTTCGATTGATAACTGAGTTTTAATTCATTAAATGTAGTTACTAATGCAGTTTCAGTCTAGTATTCTTTGCTTGCTTAAGAAAGAGGTTTTAGAATTAAGGTTATCAATTGATGATTGTAGTGATTGGGTTGTTGTGGGTTCAACTCGAGAGAGTGAATCCTAAATTCTATCCTACCAATCTAGCTCGAGAGAGTAGATTAATTGAGGTTTTGGGTTGTTCATAATTGGTATGCTTGTCGAGGTTCGATAGAACTTGCTTGAATCGTAATAGTTGATCAAGAGATGGCTATTGCATCTAAAGTCTAGCCTACCCACTAAGGTTCAACGATTTTCAGTAATTAGTAATCACTCGTATAGCAAATTGGCAACTTTCTTCTTCTTGAACTCTTTTCTAAAAACCCTAACGTGAACTCTTTTCTAAACTGATTTGGTTCAGTTTACACAATTAAAATTCACGTTAGGGTTTTTAGAAAAGAGTTCAAGAAGAAGAAAGAGGATAAAAGAGGAGAAAGGTCAAGATTTCGTCAAATTTTTGAGGTTTCGTTGCGGATTTCTCCAAGGGTTTGATCCCTAAGAGGTATGTAAGCTTCCATAGCGTTGGGTTCATTCACCCACGTGCCAATCATGATTTATTCAGCGTAATTTAGTTCTTGAAATTTAAGGATTTAAGTTCTGGATGAGTTCTTGATAAGTGTTCTTGAAGTTTTATTCTAAGTCTTGTTTTGTTGGGATTTTGATGAGTTCTTGAGATGAAAGTTAGGAGTTTAAGATTTGTTTTTAGTAGATTTTTGGGTACTTAGGTTAGGTATTCGAATCTAAGTAAGTTGTGAAGAAACCATTCGATTCTAGGAGAATTAGAGCCAAAAATCGAAGAAGAAAATTAGTCGGATTATTTTGGGGGAGGGCGGGGCGCCCCAGCAGTGCGCCAGGATTGAGCCTTTGAAGTTTATGGGTTGGCACCCCGCGCCAGGGTCGCCTGCCACCACCCATTATCCATCGTTTAGCCCGTCTAAGTTATCTTAAAGTGTACCTTCACTCCCTTTTGATTCTAACTACTCGAAACTACTTCTAAGCACCTAGAAATCATTCATAACATGGATCATAACCTTGAATTCATAATTCAAATTCAAGGTAGAGTTAAGAGCTAAGTCTTGAGACTTCTTTTGAGTCTTTTGAGGAGTCTTCTACAATTTTTAATAAGTTGTTTAAAGACTCAAGTAAATGAGCATGAGAGTGAGGAGAATGTATTCATGAGTCTACCCTATAATCAAGATCCTTCATATCATGAACCCTAACTCTTAAATTAATAATTCAATTTCAAGAGAGAATTAAGAGTAGAGTCCAAGAAAGTCTTTGAATTCAATTGTTAATCCCTTGATATCAATTATCGATTTGAGCTAAGTTTTAAGGAAGTAAGTATGAGAATGAGAAGAGTCGTATTCATGAGTTTCCTATTGTTATTTAGACCCTCGAGTCGAGTAGTTCATGTCCATAATTCTGCATGAACTCCATAAGTAGGGTATCTTTGAGAGGAGTAGTATCTTCAAGTTCTAAGCCTTAAGTATTCAGTTCCTAACCCTTTGCGATTATATTCCTAATCAGGGGGCTATTACATATTACCTATTGAAGGTCCTTGAGTTGAGTTGTTCATGCCCATAATTCTGCATGAACCCTATGAGTTGAGCATTCTTCAAATGAGTAGTATCATGAAGTCCTTGAGTTGAGTTGTTCATGCTCATAATTCCGCATGAAACCTATTAGTCGAGCAGTCTTGAGATGAGAAGTATCATTGAGTCCTTGAGTTGAGAAGTTCATGCTCATAATTCCGCATGAACCCTATTTTAAGAAGTCTTCTGCAAACATTTTTAAAACTTGTTTTAAGACTTGATCATATGAGTTTGACAAAGAGTAGCGTTGAGTTCATTTGTTTCAAATGAATATATGGGAACTAAGTATTCCCAAGAAAAAATGTTTTCACATTTAGAAGAGGAGGAAACTGAGATTTCCAAAAGAGTTTTGAGCAGTTTGAGTAACATCTCTTTTAAGAGAAAGATTTTTGAGTAATAATCTCAAAACACAGAAAGAGTTACATTTTCAAACATATGACCTAGATATATTTTGGGAGTAGTATTGAGCACCGATATGTAGGAGAGTTCTAACAACTCACAGCCCCCATAAACCATGTAGCCAACGTGGGTAGAAAGGGTCATACTTTTTAGATGATTCCTTATTGCTTTTTAGCATAGACTAGTGGATCCACTTAGTTGAGAGGTTCTATACCCCGGAAAGGTATAGGACAGTTTTGGAAGCGTGGGCGAGACGTTGTATCATCACATTGCTCATAGTGATGGTTGTCGGTTAGAGAAACTCCCACAGAGTTATATTATATTTTTATATACAAACTGAGTATTATTATATTTTTCAATACATTGAGTTGCTATCTACAGTTTTACAACTTTCCATATATGTTGCATCTTTTATTGTTGCTTTATTTTTGAGTATCTTAAGTTGAGTACCTTTGAGTTGAGTATCATATCTTAGAGTTGAGTTGAGTATCTTTGAGTTGAGTATCTAATCTTTGAGTTGAGTATATTATTCTTGAGTTGAGTTTAGTTGAGTGAGTTGAGAAGAGGTAAGTACGTTTCCTTTTTATCAAGTTCAAGCTTATGGTTATGCTTTAGAATTCCCCTTACATGCTTGTACATTCCATGTACTGAGTCATTTGGCCTGCATCATTTCATGATGCAGATACAGGTATTCAGGATCATCAACAGGTGTTTCGTTGATACCACTTGCAATTCCAGTTAGCTATGGTGAGCCTCCTTGCTTCCAGAGGATTTCATTTACTTTTCAGTTTCTTCCAGATGTTGTGAATCTTTTTTTCCCGACTTCCATCTTTGTCATTTAAAGGCTTCATAGATAGACAGTAGAGTTTGAGAAGTCTGTTTTATTTATTTTGTTAAATGTTTTAAAGATTTGAGTTGCCTATTTCTGGCGAGTTGAATATACTATTTTATTCAGAGTTTATCATTTGAGTTAAAGCTTTGTAATTGAGTTCAATGAATTTTATTCAGTTTTAAGCTTTGTATGCTTGAGTTAGTCTTCCGCCTGTAGTCATTCAGGATGAGGGTTCGCTTGGGGGCCAATAATGGTTCTCGAGTATCGGCCACGTCCAGTGTGTAGGCTCGGGTCATGACAAACTTGGTATTAGAGCACAGAGTTCAAGAGTCCTAGGGTGTCTATGAAGTCGTGTCTGTAGAGTCCTAGTTATCGGTGTGAAGCGCGCCACATCTATAATTAGGAGGCTGCAACATTTAGGAACTATCTCATTTCTTTCATACTCTTAATCGTACAATAGAGCTATGTCTTAGAGATCTATTCATACTCGTGCTTTTCTCAGATTCATTATATTACCCGTCATACTAGAGGTGGTTGAAAAGAAAAGTCAGTCCTTTATCGATGAGTTGTTCTTAGCAAGAGTCTTGAGAAGTCATGACACTCCAGAGAGGCTTGAGAGAAGCCCATGAGTGAGTTAAGTGTTAAGTTTCATAGGAATGCACTCATGTTCATATGAATCATGCGTTTGAGTTAAAAGCGAGTTGTAGACTCTTCCCTAAACCTTATTCAGCTGAGACCTTTAAGAGGATGGTATGTGTAGATCTTGGGTAGTATTTTCGCCCTAAAAGATAGTATGAATTACGAGATTATGAGCAGTAGTAGTGAAAGTGCCCAGGATTAGAGGAAAGTATGCAGAGGTTCAGTAATCTAAGGAAAAGAGATAGTGATGGGGAAGATTATGTGATTGCAATCATGCACCCAGTCAGTTATAAGTGATGAGTTTCCCTTATGAGTAAAATACGGAATAATATTGTTGTAGGGAGTTCTAGATAGAAGGAAGATGAATAGTTACTAGTCATGATGAGATAGAGTATATTTCTTAACCAGAATAGAGTTGATGTCAATGTGTCATCGTATTAGAGAAGACTAAATTCATATGTTGAATAATCGAGCAGAGTATTCATGAGGTGGTACACCCAAGCTAGGCTTATGAATTTTGAAGGGGGAAACCCTATGGTATTCAGAGGATAATAGAACTATTTGAGAGATAATGCGCAGTAAGTGAGTAAGTAGTACTTAAGTTGCGAAGTCGAATATGATGGTAATTTGTGAGTATGGAGACTAAGAGGTAAGGATTGACTACTTTTCATAAGGTCCTAGTGGACGAGAGTTTCTAAATTGTATCCAGTAGTTGTAAGTTAGTATAGTAAGCGAGCAATCATATCGATATTCGGGTTTAGTAATAAACATTAAGCTTGAATTTGAGATGAGTGTCTTGATCAAAAGGATGGCAACATGAGGGTGATGATGTTAGTCTTGAGATTTGATCTAGAATACTTGACATAGAGTAGGTGAGGAATTGAGGTGATTAGTTGCAATGAATATGAGTGGTACAAGTGAGATACCCTAAACCTCTTTATAAGGGCAGTGAAGTGTGGCAAAGTCACAAGAGTAAAAAGAGCATTACGAGGTGTACCGAGAGGGTATGTAATCAGAAGAGGTTAACAGAAACACCTTAGAAAGAAGTCTTAGTACCTGCTTATGGAGAGTTCGGTAGTCATGAGATAAGCTTCTCCCGAGTGTTAGAGTAAAAGAGGATGTAGACCAGTTAGAGATTTTGGAATAGGTCCATAGCCTTCAAGTGTCAGCTTTAGACCTAAGGGGCAGATGATAAGATTGGAAATCAAGTCAAGTGTTGAGAATAAGATAGTGATGAGTTCAAAAGAGTATGGGAGATATCTTTTCAGACGTCCTTTTAGAAACGGAGTAATGTTAGAAAGAGAAGTTTAATGATCCTATCGTGATAATGTTGGTATGATAATTGTGTCAAAGGTTATAAATGAGGAGGAAGAAGAGAATGAGGTTTTACTATGAGAAATAGCTAAATGAGAGCCCTTAGTTGGTTCCGAATAGTAATGCGGGCAAATTCTAGTTGGTATGGAAAAGATGATAAGAGTAACCCCGTTCCATACCCAGTCCAGCCGTCATTCGAGGACGAATGATCCCAAGGGGGAGATATTGTAACACCCCAGAAATTTTTTGAACTAAGACTCAAACCATTCTTCATCGTGAGTAGGATTTTACCAACGAATTAAAAATTTCTTAAGTATTAAGGTCAAGTCACTAGATATAGCACCTTCAGTTCCAAAAAGAATTAAAAAAAATTCATTCAAGTCATTCCTTAGTTCTTTTAAGTTTTGGGTCAACTTCAAACACCATAACTTTCAGTACAGGATGAGTTAGGAGACCCATAAGATATCAAATGAAAGATCTCTGAGTCCTCTTTCCAACGCCACTGAGTTTTCTAATTTTTAAGCTCGTATGATGGAGATATGACTGTTTGAAGTCGGGATGTCTATTTAAGGAAAGTTACCCGAATTTAAGAGGGGTATTTTGGTCTTTTCCTTACCCTATCAGATTTAATTCATTTTTAGTAATTAAATAGGGGTCTAAACTGATTTGGTTCAGTTTACACAATTACAATTCACGCTAGGATTTTTAGAAAAGAGTTCAAGAAGAAGAAAGAGCAGAAAAGAGGAGAAAGGCCAAGATTTCGTCAAGTTCTTCAGGTTTCGTTGTGGATTTCGCCAAGGGTTTGATCCCTAAGAGGTATGTAAGCTTCCATAGAGTTAGGTTCGTTCACCCACGCACCAATCATGATTTATTCAGCGTAATTTCATTCTTGAAATTTAAGGATTTAAGTTCTTGATGAGTTCTTGATAAGTGTTCTTGAAGTTTTATTCTTAATCTTGTTTTGTTAGGATTTCGATGAGTTCTGGAGATGAAAGTTACGAGTTTGAGAGTTTTTTTGAGTAGATTTTTGGGTACTTAGGTTAGGTAATCGAATCTAATTAAGTTGGGATGAAACCATTCGATTCTAAGCGAATTAGAGCCAAATATCGAAGAAGAAAATTCGTCAAATTATTCTGGGGGAGGGCTGGGGTGGCGCGCCCCAGATGCGCCAGAGGGGCTGGGGTGGCACCCCAGAAGTACGCCAGGATTGAGCTTCTGAAGTTTAGGGGTTGGCACCCTGCGCCAACAGTGCGCCAGGGTCGCCTGCCCCCATTTTTTTTCCGTCGTTTAGCCCGTCTAAGTTCTCTTAAACAGTACCTTCACTCCCTATTGATTCTAACTATTCTAAACTACTTCTAAGCACCTATAAATCATTCATAACATGAATCATAACCTTGAATTCATAATTAAAATTCAAGGTAGAGTTCAGAGCTAAGTCTTGAGAGTTCTTTTGAGTCTTTTGAGGAGTCTTATACAATTTCTAATAACTTGTTTCAAGACTCAAGTAAGTGAGCATGAGAGTGAGGAGAATGTATTCATGAGTCTACCCTATCATCAAGATCCTTCATATCATGAACCCTAACTCTTGAATTCATAATTCAATTTCAACAGAGAGTTAAGAGTAGAGTCTAAGAAAGTCTTTAAATTCAATTGTGAATCCTTTGAGATCAATTATCGATTTGAGATAACTTTTGAGGAAATAAGTATGAGAATGAGAAGAGTCATATTCATGAGTTCCCTATTGTTATTTAGACCCTCAAGTCTAGTCGTTCATGTCCATAATTCTGCATGAACTATGTAAGTTGAGTATCTTTGAGAGGAGTAATATCTTCAAGTTCTAAGCCTTGAGTATTGAGTTCCTAACCCTGTGCGATTATATTCCTAATCAGGGGGCTATTACATGTTACTTATTTAAGGTCCTTGAGTTGAGTTGTTCATGCCCATAATTCCACATGAACCCTATGAGTTGAGCATTCTTGAAATGAGTAGTATCATGAAGTCCTTGATTTGAGTTGTTCATGCCAATAATTCCGCATGAAACCTATGAGTCGAGCAGTCTTGAGATGAGAAGTATCATTGATTCCTTGAGTCGAGTAGTTCATGCCCATAATTCCGCATGAACCCTATTTTGAGAAGTCTTCTTCAAACCTTTTTAAAACTTGTTTTAAGACTTGAGCATATGAGTTTGACAAATAGTAGCGTTGAGTTCATTTTTTCAAATGAATATATGGGAACTAAGTATTCCCAAGAGAAAATGTTTTCACATTTAAAATAGGAGGAAACTGAGATTTCAAAAATAGTTTTGAGCAGTTTGAGTAACATCTCTTTTAAGAGAAAGATTTTTAAGTAATAATCTTAAAAAACAGAAAGAGTTATGTTTTAAAACATATGAGCTAGATATATTTTTGGAGTAGTATTGAGCACCGATAGTGGGGAGAGTTCTAATAACTCACAGCCCCCATAAACCATGTAGACAATGTGGGTAGAATGGGTCATACATTTTAGATGATTCCTTATTGTTTTTTAGCATAGACTAGTGGATCCACTTAGTTGAGAGGTTCTATACCCCGGAAAGGTATAGGACAGTTCTAGCAGCGTGGGGGAGACGATGTATCATCACATAGCTCATAGTGATGGTTGTCGGTTAGAGAAACTCCAACAGAATTATATTGTATTTTTATATACAAACTGAGTATTATTGTATTTTTCAATACATTGAGTTGATATCTACAGTTTTACAACTTTCCATATATATTGCATCTTTTATTATTGCTTTATTTTTGAGTATCTTGAGTTGAGTACCTTTGAGTTGAGTTGAGTATCTTTGAGTTGAGTATCTAATCTTTGAGTTGAATATCATATCTTTGAGTTGAGTATCTAATGTTTGAGTTGAGTATCTTATTCTTGAGTTGAGTTTAGTTGAGTGAGTTGAGAAGAGGTAAGTACATTTCCTTTTTATCAAGTTCAAGTTTATGGTTATGCTTTAGAATTCCCCTTACATACTCGTACATTCCATGTACTGAGCCATTTGGCCTGCATCGTTTCATGATGCAGATACAGGTATTCAGGATCATCAACAGGCATTTCGTTGATACCACTTGCAGTTCCAGTTAGTTATGGTGAGCCTCCTTGCTTCCGGAGGATTTTATTTACTTTGCCGTTTCGTCAGGATGTTGTGGGTCTTGTCCCGACGTCCATCTTTGTCATTTAGAGGCTTCATAGATAGACAATAGAGTTTGAGAAGTCTGTTTCATTTATTTTGTTAAATGTTTTAAAGACTTGAGTTGTCTATTTCTGGCGAGTTGAATATACTATTTTATTCAGAGTTTGTCATTTGAGTTAAATCTTTGTAATTGAGTTCAATAAATTTTATTCGGTTTTAAGTTTTGTATACTTGAGTTAGTCTTCCGCTTGTAGTCAGCCAGGATGAGGGTTCGTTTGGGGGCCAACAATGGTTCTCGAGTGCCGGCCATGTCCAGGGTGTAGGCTCGGATCGTGACAAAGTCCTACCTAGCTGCAGGGACAAGAGGTAGGTGTATATACTTGGTTATGTGGCACTTGGTGCCGATGGTTCAGCTGGTTTCTACTGCATTAACTACATTCATATGCATTGTCCATCACCAGTATAATTGGTTGTTGTTTGCACCGGCCGGTCTTATGGGGGGCCGGTTGTGTTATGTTTGTTGCATGTGCCTTCCAGACTTATGGGGGTCTGGTTAGGTTATTGTTTGACTATAATTCTGTATACTGTGTTGTATTGATCGTTAGTTACTTAAATGGTTGGACTTGTTCCTATCTTGGATGTTCTTGACTCGGTTGTGGATGGTTTGACCACTCTGGGTGGTTATGTTGAGTAGCGGTGTTTGCCGTGGATTTTTCTTGGTTGGTTGACTTTCGTGGTAGTATCTTATCGTGGTTAGGTTGTCGGACTAGCATCTGCATGTATGTTCTCTTGTCTTGGCCTTTGGTTCATTGTATCTTATTTCCTTATTTCTGTTATCTTTAACTGTATTATATCTCTTCTTTAGTTGCTTGTATTGTACTTTCCTTATTTACCTGTTGTTTATACTTGTATTGTCTTTGGAGCTCAATCGGCCTATGCCTACTGAGTATCGCTTGTTGGTACTCATACTACACTTCTGCATCCTAGAGATCTTAGTATGAGTTCTCGCCATTGATTTGGTTTTCGTGCGGAGCTGCTTTTGAGATTTAGAGACTGGGTTGAGCTCTTAACGTTTGGAGTTGTCGATCTCCATCTGTTTTGTCTAGGACTAGTCTTTATATCGTATTTGGAGTCGGTCTGTATTTATTTGGATTTGCAAAGCCTTGTACATCTATAGGAGCTAATATTTCAGCTCATGAATATTACGTTCTAATAAATTGTAACAACAAAAATTAATGGATTCAATATAAAACCTTCTAACAAATAAAAAGAGATCTGAAAAAAGAAAAAAAAAAAGTCATGGGTACAGCTAAATGTTCTTGCAGCAATAAGTTAATAATGATGGTAATAGTTTTATAATAAAATTATATAAAACGCTACCAAATGACACGACAAAGAAACAATTGGATGGTTAACTAGATCAAAGGAAAGTTGCTTTCACCCTTTAATTATTATTATGATCTAATTCCTTTGACCCCCCCACCCCCACCCACTGTTTAATGATGTGGACCATAATTAAACATTCATACCCTATTGTGGATGTTGGAAACATATTAATCTTTAGTAGACATATGTGGTTGGTTGCAGTTAGACTGACCACATCTATCTATATTGTGATTTGTGTGTAAAGTACTAATGCACCAAATGTCACTAGTTTAGAGAATGAGTTTGTTGAACCCCTTATTAGTGCCAAGAACCAAAAGATAAAAAGTCAACATTTTGTTTTTATTTTATGTTAAACTGCGTTTACGATACGGCTGAATCAACTAAAAGACAACACATTATTTAGCAAACGAAAAAGGGTTAAAAATGTCTTTAAATTACTTGAGATTGAATAAAAATATCCTAGTTAATAAGGTGGTCTAAAAATTTCCTTGTGGTTTATAGTTTGGTCCAAAAATATCATTATCGTCCATAGTTTAGTCCAAAAATACCCTTATTATTACTTAATGGGTCAAAACTGTCCTTTAAAAATTTAATATGTGCTTTATTTTCTCTTTGAACACATTATTTTTCTAATAATATTTTTATTAAAGAAATTTTATCCTACTTTAATTTTAAAAAAATAAAAATATTTCTTATTTTATTATAATTATTTTTTATCGTTATCTAAATAAAAATTAATAATGGGTTTACTATGATCCTATATGTTGTGACATATATTATCCGTTAAAAGTGTACATTAAGTTATTCCATTTTAATTGATAAAATGAGATTAATAAGAAAAAATGATTTTCCACATTTTTATTAGTTAAAGTGATTTTATAAGAAAGAAAACAAGATTAGGGTCCTTTAAAAGTAATATTTTTATGGAAAAATTACGTGAAATGAAAAACATCTTGAGTATATTATGTAATATAGCTATAGTTTTGATTATATTTAATATGTGGCTACAGTTTCACGAAAATTTTCTATTGGATTTCCTAATTGTATAAATCTAGAATTGGTATGATTTGGGTGTATAAATCAAGTAAAATTTGATTCCTAATTGTATAAATCCATAATTTTATATGCTTATTTTGTATAATTCGGTTTCTGATTGTATAAATCCAGAATTTGTGTATGATTACCTTAGTACGATTTATAAAAAAATCATAATAAATTACTATGTTTCTATATTGGCAAGCGAAATATACGAACAGAGTTCTGAAAAATTCTTAAATGTATAAATACGTAATTTTTATATACTTAACATGTTTGTATATTCGCAAGCGAAATATACAAACAAGCAAACGAAATATACAAACCGCAACCTCCATAGCAAACATAAATAGAGCTATGAAGCGCAATTACCAAAACTATAACTTTTGAGCCTTGTTATGTCTATTATCTTTGTTATTTACCATGTTTGTATATTGGCAAGTGAAATATACAAACGGAGTTTTGAAAATTCCTGAATGTATAAATACAGAATTTGTATATACTTACTTTGTTTTTACATTCGCAAGCGAAATATACAAACCGAAGCCTCCATAGCAAATGGAACTATAGCTATGACGAGCAATTATCAAAACTATAGCTATAGAGCCTTATTATGTCTAATGTTTTTGCTATTTCTAAAATTTTCTCTTTTAAATGTGTTTAAAAGAAAAAAATAATATATTTATTTGGAAAATGACAATTTTGATCCAACTATTAACAACAAAGGCATTTTGGCCAAAACTATTAACAACAAAGGAATTTTTGGACCAAAGTATTGATGATCGACAAGGACATTTTTGAATCAAATTATAAGAGGGCATTTTTATTCATTTCACATAGTGTAAGGATTTATTTTTTTAATCCTTTTTCATTTAGAAAATTAATTGAAGAAGAGAAAATTGAAAAATGAAAACAAATTAGGAAAAAATCGAAGGAATCAAATTCTCAAATTATAAGGCGAGCACATTAAACTACGTATAATATTTTCAAAATAATGTTAAAGAAAACTGTCACCTTATTTTCTTTGTTTCAAGTAGTAATTAATCAGTCTTTCAAGAACCTATATAAAAGAGGGAAAGCAATTACAGCATATTTTATGCTAAAAGAGTTGGAGTTTTATGACATAAAATTAAAAGGAAACAACTCATTAATCAGAAATGAAACTATATGCTAGCATAAGTAAATAAACACAACGTCGTAGGAGCACGAGTGAAGATAAAATTAGTAAATCAAAAGTTTAGAAATTAGAGGTAGAGGGTTACAAAATTAGCTATAAAATCATAATATGTCAAATCTATTTAAGTTTGAATTAATTATTAATCCGTTCATTTATTAGCTCAATTCAATATATTTTAGACAATTAAAATTTGAGTAGATATCTAGTTCAAATTGACCCATAAAAAATCTTGTCAAAATATTTTTAAAAATACATTTTTATAATTTGATGTTAGGTATAGGTATATAGCAAAAATAATAATAAAATAATTTAAATAGAAACTTAAAAATTATTAAGAACAAATAAAATAATTAAAACTTAATAATAATTCAACTGTTTGATATTTATCGAGTAGTTAAACCAATTATTGTAGTCTAAAGAGAAAAGACATAAAGTTACCATTAAAGTTGTTCCAAATTTTCATAAAGACACCTTAATTTAGAGGGCGTCCTATTACCCCACAAAAGTATTGAATATCTTTGTAAAAGGACCTTTTTGACTCATTTTCTCTAATGTGAACAGGTGCGTGGTTCTCACTCTTTTTATTAATTTAATTTAAATTAATTTCTTCAAACCCGACCCGACCCAAATCGTTTCAAAAAAGAAAACTCTTGTTCTCCATTTTTCATTTCTTAGTTTCTCTCATCATTTTCTTCTATCATAGGCATTGTTGAAGATCATCTCCTACAATTTTGATGTTTGTTGGTCAAATTTTTTGGAGAACTAACGGACTAAACAATGAATTGAAGATTAACAGGTTAGAATAGTAACAATAGCAAATCGTTTCAGCTGCAAACTAAAACCCTCATCGACATGTAGATCGGAAAAGTTGCCTGTGGTTTCAATGGAGAAGAATAATTTGAAATCGATAGTAATGGTATTCAGAGCCATGTCTTTTGAGTGGCTGGCGATTGGACTTGTTTTCAAACCATGGCTTGATAAAATCCGAGCTTCAATGGACAAGTCTCGGAAAACATCTTGCGACCCCGACGATGACGCCGCCGATCAAAGTTCAGAAGCTGGCAAGTCTCAGGTCGATGTTGATCCTCCCGAAAAAACAACTGATTTGAGAGTTTGGTTTGATTTTTGAGTTCTCAAAACTAAATGAAATTAAAAAGAAATGAAACCTCGGACAACTTTAAATTAGCTTTTTCGATTGGAAATTAAAACGAATTCCTACCTTATTGAGTTGATTTCATCAGTTCATCATAGAGTACATATGACTCTTTTGTTGGGGAAGATGATGAATTTGAATGGAGTAACTAATTAATAAATAAAATAACTTAAATGTGGCAGTTTTTAATTGGTTTTTGGCATTAAAGGCAGACCTTCACGCGCATCATGTGCGTGTTCACAAATATAATGAGAAAATGGGTCAAAATGGCCCTTTTACAAAAATATTCAATACTTTTGTGGGGTAATAGGATGCCCTTAAAGTTAAGGTGTCTTTTTGAAAATTCAAAACAACTTCAGTGGTGATTTTATATCTTTTCTCTAGTCTAAAATTAAACATGAGCGTGGCCTTTTTTATTTTTTTATTTTAGCAATGAAGTACGGTGAACTACTACGGACAGAAAGAGTGGACAATGAGTTTAGTCCCTATGTGGCCTGCACCTGTCTTTCTTAAATGTTCTTTTCTTTTTTTTTCTTTATTATTTCATAAATCAATTTTTCTTTCTTCTCCTTCTTCCCATGCAAAGTTCTAGAAAAGAAAAAAAAAGGTTTGTTATGGGAACCTCTATCACTATACGAGGTGTTAAATTGATGTATTGGATTAAATTAGGCTAAATTAATGAGTATTTGACCCGTTCAAAACATATATAAGCTGAAAAGGGCTAAAAGCGAGTTATAATATAATTCGCTTAATTTTTATTAAGTTTAATTTAATTTGTTTTATTTCTAGATTTTTAATAGCTCATATTTTTTTCATGATTATAAATAACATATTATTTGACAAATAATTTCATGAATCAATTTGAGATATATCTCAATTCAACTTTAATGAGATGAAATGGCTTGAGCTATAAATGAACGGATTAATAATTCACCCAAACTTAAATAAATTGAACGATTTAGATTTGATTTGTCACCCATAATCCCTATACATATTTATCATGTGCATGAAGCTAGTTACTCAATCTGTTAATATTCAAAGTAATAGTAAAAAATTTGATCTAACTTGCAATCAAATTAGGCAGACATGGTGTCAAGCCCAAGCCGTAATGTGCTGACCAATATTTAGAACCATTGTTGGTCTCAAGTAAATTCTTGATCCAACTTACTATGTGCTGAAGGCTATAATACATGTGCAAAAACTTTTAAAATATCAACATGCAATAAATTCAAAAAACAAACTCAACAACTTTTATATATACACTAGATGGGGATGGCCCGTGCTCCAACATAATAAATCTGCTCACCGTTGATAGTAAATTTTATTGCTGAAAAATATATAAACCACAAATTACAAGGAAAGAATTTATTCAAATTACGCGTGTAATAGTAAAAAGGATGATGCAATAAGTAAGGAACAAAGTAAGCTCATTTAATCTATTAATTGTACGCAATAACAAATCATCTATAGAGTAGAAGACATTAAATGTTGACACAACTTCAAAAAAATCGAAAAGAGAAAAGGAAAGGAGAATGCTCAAGACGTTGTTGGAAACGTTCTGCTTTTACAATCTATCATTCAAATTCTAGTGGTTTCTATCCAATGTGTCGTAAGAAACATCAACTTTTTGTACATTTATTTTCTTCTTTTGATGTTGTATGTCCTTGTATGAAATGAGGAAATGAATATTTATTTTCTATACCCTTTCTTGAACGTAGTTGATTGCCTAAATGATATTATTAGTAATAATTTAGCCTTTATTTTCTTCTTGCATAAGTTGTCTCCCTCAGAGTTCACTGGACTCTCTTTTCTCTTCTTTTGAGTATTCTCTTGTTGGGTTGAAAGCTCAATATACATTATTGTGCATCCAGTTAGAAAATTAAAAAAAAAAAAGAGCATATCATCAATTATCATAGGTGCATAAAAGAAGGAAGTGTTTTCAATTATGAAATATATTTTAACTTGTTGGAATTGTCACAAACTTACATTGCTGCGTGTTTCGAATTTGTTAAAATTGGCAAGTGTCAGCTTCATATAGGGCCCCCACCAAGAATTCTTCCTGCTTGTTCACTTCATTTAACAGAGCAACAACAAATTATATCTGCAGTTAAAATAAGCTAAAAGGCATAAATATCAAATTTGAAGAAAACTATCATCACTGATCAAACAAATCACAAGGAGCAGAATAAATAGTAACCAATCTTATTATGAACATATGAGTAAAAGCATTTGAAGACCCATAAAAAAGGTTGATTTTTCAAAATTTGCTTATCAAAAAACAACTTCAAGCACCACTTGTTTACTTGAAAGTGTTCATCTCAAAACGTTATCCATTCTGTACACAAACTAAAGAGACCACTTAAATTGGGGGCAAAAGTAAAGTTCAGTGAAAAAGTACAAATAAATTAACAGGAGACTCATGGCTCCATGAAAAGAATTTCAAGTTGAAACAAAAATTAAGTCAACACATGCAGCTGAAAAGGTTCTCAAAATCTTATCTTCTCTAATCAAGGCAATATCAATAAATCGTTCAAGAGCAACTCAATATGATAAGAGTTCCACAATTGTACATTATAGAGTTCACTAACAGAGAGTTTTTGACCCACTTGAAATATAAATAGAAACTATATTAATGTCAACTAAAGAATCAAGATATCAATTTACTTTAAAATCAGTTTCCCTATTTAATCTTTCCAACTCATTAATATCATCACATGGGTAAATCAAATTCTGTAAGCTGGGTTTTCTAATCCATAGATACCTTTTATCAATCATTGTGTACACCCTTTTACGCATTGCACACAAAAAAATTCCTAGGATACTTGTTCAAGAAAAACTCACACGGATCCAATTCTGGAAAATCTTGTCCAATGATTTTGAATGCCCACATTACATGCCTTGCATTAGTCCTTCTACACTTGGGATGTTGTAATGCTAAAATAACAAAGTATCAAATTGTTTTTCTAGATTTTCATCTCTACGCTTTCAAAACTCCCTGAAGATGGGCATTCAATATTTAGCTACAAACAATGCAGTTGTCTGCAATAATATTTCATTGGCAATTTACTACCATGGTGTTACTATTCAAACTTGTAATACACCAACTCAAAATTTTAAGTATCTAGAGCGACAATGAACATTATTGTTGAACTAAAGTCTAACTTTCTCAGACTTGTAATACACCAACTCAAAATTTTAAGTATCTGGTGCGATAATGAACATTATGTTGAACTCCAAGTCTAGCTTTCTCAGACTTTTTTCATAAGCCAAATAACTTTCTAATCGTATTAATAAGATGAGGATTGAAATGATGTATCATATCCATTGAAGCAATCTAAATGCCATTATTAAGTCACATGTGAGTGATTGTTCTTCTTTTCCATGGTAAGCACTCCCTCAATTACACTAAGTATGTTTATTTTTCTTTTCGATTAGAAAGATACACCTACAATGGAAGACAACATGAGAGTGTTTTAGGTCAAATCCATATATAATCGATACCTTCACAAAATTATCAAGAACAAGAACTTCTAAGGCTATAGACAACCAGTGATGATTTTCATTTCCACAACAGGATCAGAGAAGAAAAGAAAAGATACATTAGGGAAAAAAAAGGATACCTTGTACGTGATTTCTACTACTTCGAGTAGAAAAATAAAATGTAAAAGAGCTTACTGAACATTGTGTTTTAAATTGATGTTCAGCTTGGTGAAATTAAAATTTCATTGAAAATAAAAAGGGAGGTTTCAGCAAGTATGATATCTATACAACGTCCATGAGTGTTCAGCGCATCTAACGCATCAGCTGTTGAATCCACTGGGGTAACTGTGCAGCAAGAAGAAAACATAGAAGGTGAAAAAATCTCAATATAAAAGAGACTAAAGAAGAAGAAAAACAAATCCATATTTCTTGATCATTGAGTGAAACATTTAAAATGAGGCATTAATATTCTTTTAAGCAGTTGGACAAAAGAGACCTTGAATCAAGAATTCACAATCATGCATTTATATGACATCTTCCTTTTTAAGTTTTAAGAAATAGTAAGGCAGTAACGAAAAAGCACTCTCTTCAAATCTCATGAGTGAGATTTTTCAAATGTATACCTGAGTTAGTTGTTGTTGAATCATGTCACCTGATGGCAAGTCTTACAAATGAAAACATGGGGAAACAATCCTAATGACAAGTTTTAATCTTGAAATTTCTCTGTTCCCGTAGGGAAATACCACTACAACTGCGAGGTAGAGAGGCTCAATATTATCCCACTTAACATATCTTGATGGAAGACGACAAATATACTAAATAATTAAGTAGTAATGTAGTATCATACCTAATCTAATACTTCCCAAAATGAAAAATATAACAGAGTGATTTAGAAAGCAATGTAGGAAACAACAATAATAAGGTATATAATTTTGCATTATACTATAGAGTGCCAATAATAATTAGGAAGGAATTTTTTCATGGAAATCATTGACCAACTTATTTTCGTTGTGATTTAATATGGAATAAGATATTGGCAGAAATATTATCCTAATAACAACATTACTTAAGAAGGATTAACACTTCCTGGAAACTCTCAATGTCGGTGTCAAAAGGTTGAACCCTCACATTGCTCAAATTCATATGACAATAAAACAAGACATGAACCAAATGAGATTCTTCTTCCATGAGAATACATAAAAAAAATTATTTTTGATGAGGGCATATCAAATACACATGAACATCTAGTCCTTCAAAATTAAGGAGCTCTATTTCTATTACATCACACACTTTACGGAAATTTTACAGTAAAAATTCATCTGAAAGAATTCACAGTAACAGAGATCATGAATTCTAGTAGTAGTAGTTTAGATGTAAGCATCATCAACCTACCATCTTTACATGATTACTGAAAAATGTTAGTCTGAAAACAAAATGCAAAGTTATTCTTTCCTTCTTCTTTCTTTTTTTGGAATTTCCTTTTATCAATAGATTAAAAATGCCAAGTCATTCGCTCTATTAACATGGGCATCAAGTTTCGAACATAACATAGACTAAACTGTATATTTACTTGACTATTCAAGTACGCCACAACATTCTAATTTTGATTTTCGAAAATAACTTGTTATTTTAAAAGGCTAATTTAAAATATTATCGCACAACATTTATTCTGATGATAGTAGCATTTGTAAATCATTATAAAAAATCACATCCCGCAACACAGAGAACAATTATATACATTCAAAGGAACAATGAAAGAAAATAAAAAGGTGATGCGTAGAGCTGCAGAGTTAATTCGAACAAAGTACTCATAGATCTAACCCAATAATGTCATTGAATTTTGAAATTTAGAAGTGTGGAAAGAATTGAGAAGAAGTCCGAGAAGGGGAAAAAATATACCTACAGCTTGAACACAATAGCAGCGAGAACACAAACACCTTTGAGGCTTGGGAGCAAGAACAGAAGCTTGTTGATAGTACTCGGCAACATCTCTAGCATGTGAAAGACATGACACCCAACATGATGAACCTACTCAAGAAGAGTTGGTGTCTTAGAGTTTTCCCTGCTGCAACAAAAAAATAATCAAGAACTCCATAGAAAATGACTTAAGACATAAAATCAAACACCGTGGATGCACAATCCATTTCTAAATCTCAATGCATGTGTAAATCAGGGAAAATTACTAACATGTACTTGAAATCTTAGCAAGAAATTATATTTAAAACAATAAGAAAGTAACAAATATAAAATATATCAAATTATCACCGATAAAAGTAAAGCAAGATTGGAAAAGATCCAGTCAATTCTCACCAAAAAATAGCTTGAAGTTTGCACAGAGGATTACTAACAGAGAAGAGAGAAAACGCAAGTGAGAGGAGGAAAGAGACTGACCAAGAATGAGAGTTGAAAACAAAAAATAAAAAAGCGGAGATAGACACGTGTCCATAAAAGAAACAAATCACCGAAATGAAATTCAAGTACAATACACGTGTCTATGCGACGGAGAAGCTAAAAAAAAATTATTGACAGTACAACTCGCGTACAATTTGGTATTGTTATGTAATGCAGTGTTCGTTCCATGCTTCTTGGCTTATAAAATAGGGAAAAGACTCAAAAATGGCCTTTAACGTATTAGAAATGATTCAAAAATATTCTCTTTTTATTTTTTGGTTTAAAAATATCTTTAACGTTATGTTTAGATTCAAAAATGCCCTTTAGTTAACAGAAACATGACATGAAATTTAACAAAACAAATAGTCAATTTTCATTGGTCCACGTCAAATAAAAAATCCTACCCAAATTCAAACTCAAACCCATTTCACTGACGAAAAATATCAAAGCTAGAAATCTTGCAGCATGCCTTTTTGCTGAACTCTATACTATCAGTTTTCACAAAATCCACAACTATGCTCGTGGAAGTGCTTGAAGCCACTCTTCCCTACTAATTCTTTGAAGAATAACAGTCAAAACATTGTTTAATAGATTTTCTTTAGCGAAAATAGTAGTCGATATACCATTATGCTCATCAAAAATCTATTCAAGAGAAACCAAAATTTAGTAAATTCATACAAGAAAACTGATGTTGTGGCTCTATCACAGGTAATTAACAGATTTACCAAAGCATATGTGATAAAATTACTGTGAAATCTGAAAAAGAGGTCAATGAAATCCTCTAATAATCAGGCTTAATAAAAAAATAGTCTTCCCCTCTCTTTGCCAAAGCACCAAAATTGTTTTTTGCTTCATCCTCCTAATTTCCGCCTCACTCATTCTTTCACTCTCTGTTCCGACACTATGCAAATTATAATTTCCCAATTTCGAAAAAAACAAAACACAATCCCTCATGGAACGGGTAAAAGATGCAAAGACTAATCAAAAATGGATTTGGGTGGGTCTTTTTATTTGAAAAAAAAATGATGTGGACCAATGAAAATTGACAATTTGTTTTGTGAAATTCCATGTCATATTTATGTTAACTTAAGGGTATTTTTGAATCTAAACAAAACGTTAAGGGCATTTTTAAATCAATAGGTGGAAGGAAGACATTTTTGAACCATTTCTAATACGTTAAGGGCATTTTTGAGCCTTTTCCTATAAAATAAAGTAAAGTAAAGTAATATATATATATATATATATATATATATATATAATTGCAAAACAATGCAGAAAGTTATATATATATATATATACTGAAGATATGTTATTAGGACGAGACCCCAGGCTACCTGAAGACTATCCTAACACATACTAACTAATAATACTCTGGATAAGTTGGAGCCTTCCGAAAGTAAAGAGGTCTCACTAAAGGTGGAGAAAAGTGATCCTAATAATGCGTCTAGTGTCATAAGTACCTGAATTTGCATCATAAAATGATGCAGAGCTTAATGGCATCAGTACATGAAATGTACAATATGTAAAATAGTTGAATGTAACTGTAACACCCAAAAATTTCTAAGTTTAGCCCCGAACTATTCTTCATTTACATGTAAGGTTGTATCGAGTGGTTCTTAAATTGTTCTTAGTTGTTAAGGTCAATTCTTTAGTGTGGGAATGGTTTTGGATATGAATTAAGGTCATAAGAACCCCCTAGCACAAAGTTGAGTTGAAAGTTTCATTATCGATTAAGTTTTGACATAAGATTCTACTTAGATCAAATTCAAACGATCATATCTCCCAGCACATAATGAATTAGGTGGCCCATGACCTATCAAATTGAAGGTCTTTAAGTCCTCTTTCCAACGCCACCAAGTTTGTCTTATTTCGAGTTTGGAGTAAAAAGTTATGGCTACTTAACCAGAGATTGCCATATCATAATTTTATGAGTCTGTGAACGACAGATCCAACATACGGGCCGTAGGTTGAACAACGACCCGTCCTGTCAAGTCATTAGAAAAGTATTGGGAGTCATATTTTGGGACCCAATTCCTACAGATCCATTCTACGGGTCATAAGAACTACTACAGGCCGTTGTTTGGACCCGTAAATAGACTTTTGACCCTTAAAAATTTAATATAAATTCTACGGATGGGATCTACGGTCCGTAGAACAAACCACGAACCGTAGATGGACCCGTAGAACGTTTTCCGTCAGTTTTAAGAAGGGTAGTTTAGTCTTTTCTCATCCCTTCTAAGCCTAAACCCCGACCCTTTTTCACCTAGTTAAGGGTCTGAATGGTGTTAAAATATTCTTTTACGTTCTTTAACACTTCAAAGACTTAGAGCAAGGATTCAAGTGGAGAAAAGCTAGGGTTTTCAAGAATTCTTTGAATTTCATCGATTTAGCCAAGAACTTTGTTATTTTCAGGTATGTAAGGGTATCATTGTGTTGGACTAGTTCGTCCTCACGCCCTACATCTATTTTCAAATTAATAAAAGAGTAATCTAGGGTTAAAACCTTAGATTTGAGTATTTTTTAGATGAGTTGATGTTGAATTCTGAGTTCTTGAGTTCCTGATTCTTTTTTAAATTTTATTTCTAATTATTGAATTGCTATATGTTATGCATTGAGATTCTTGAGTTGATTCGTTCATGTCAATATTCCAGCATGAACCCTATGAATTGAGTATTATTGAGATGAATAGTATCGTTGAGTTTTGAGTTCTGAGTATTGAGTTTTTTATATTGTTATTGAGATCCTTAAGTTGATTTGTTTATGTCTATATTTCAGCATGAACCCTATTTTGCGTTATAAATTTTGAGAATCTTTTAAAGTCAACATTTATGTTTTAAACGAAGTTTTTGAGGAAGTAAAGAGGAGTTTGAGAAAGAGTATAAGGGAACTAAGTATTTTCCAAATGTTTCAATTTCAACACTAGATGATAATTTATCAAATAATTTAACTTCTCACTTCACTCCGGAAGGGTAGGTTCTAAACCGACAAGACCTCCTATCCCAGTGACAATGTCGGGGAATGAGTGCCCGATCGTGAGACTACATATTGAACGTCCGATGGCACGCGGAGTGAAGGTAACTAGCCAATTTCTCAAGGTCTAGTAAACTAAGGTGGTAGTGCAGAAGATACATATCTATATGGAGAGAGATCTATCTATGAAGCTTTTATTAGAAAGGGACAGAACAAAGCTCACCACTCAATGGAGAATTGAAGGAAAGGCTACGACACGCTCACATTTTTTTGCTTACTCTTTCACTTTCATTTCTTAATCCGGCTCACTCCCGGCTACGATTTAGACCTTTCTCCTGCTTAGAAGTGGATTCGAATCACTGACACAAGAATTTTTAGTCCTTTGCTCTAACCAGCTGAGCTACCTGAACCACTGTCCTAAACTGGTAACTTTACCAACTATTCAAATATCAACCGGTAATTTAATAATTTACCAATAAATTTTATCACAACCGGTAATAGTTACTATCCAACTCAACATTGATATGTAATATAACCAACTGAAAATGAATATGTTGGTAAATTTTAACAATGGATTAATGATCGGTTGGTGTATTACCGACTATTTTAATTATGTTACTAATTTACAAACTACAATCTTTATTCGTTGGTAAAATTTCCAACTGATTGGATATTTGTTGGCAAGTTTACCAACAAATTATATTTCGTTACTAATTTACCAACACATTTATATTTGGTTGGTAAATTTAGCAACAAAATCTTATCGTTGGAAAATAATCGGTTAGTAATTCATTGGTAATCTGTTAATAAATTACGTAAACAAATGTTTTGTCATATTTACCAATCGATATATACTTCGTTGATAATATATCCAACAAAAGGTGCGCGTTAGTAATATTTCAGTTGGTAATCCATTGATAGAAAGTTGATGAATTTGGCGTCATTTTTTTCCGTCGTATTTACCAACTAAAATTCTTAGTTAGTAATATTTTGATTGGTAATCTGTTAGAATTTTTTGGTTAAGTTTTAAAATATAATTCAATTAGAAATATGTTGGTAATTTGTTAGTAAAATACTAAACAATTTAAGTTGTTAGTAAAATCTGTGGGCAATTTGGGGTTTTTTGTAGTGAATAGAGTGAAAGTTAACAACCCAATCAATTGTCTATCTTTAGCATAAAATCTCAATTCCAAATATCAATTACACCTAAAATTTATACATTCAAAATAAGAGAAGGGAGAAAGGGTGAAAATATATTACTCCCTCTGTCCCAATTTATGTGACTTATTTTCCTTTTTAGTTAGTCCCAAAAAGAATAACACATTTCTATATTAAGTAACAATTTAACTATAAAATATTTATTTTACCTTTAATGAAATGATTTACCGCCACACAAATTTCTATCATTTATTTTGGACCACAAGTTTTAAAAGTCTTTCTTTCTTTCTTAAACTCCATGCCGAGTCAAAACTACCTCACATAAAATGGGACGGAGGGAGTACTATTAAGAACTCCATCTTCAATCTGAAAGTTTAATTGTAAGGAAATTTGTTGTCCAAAATCAAAATCCCAAGCTATAAACTATCTATTACAATGGAGAATTTTTCAACTATGAAAAAGATAGGAAGTAAATAGATATCCATCAAAATGATTGTGTATGAGTGTAAAATGAATTTTGGGATCAAAATGTGAATTTCAAATTCTTCCTAGACGTGCCTAGCATTTCGTGTTCGCGATATTTAAACCATTCTTCACGATGGGTCATTTCCAGCTAACTCCGATCGCGATCATTGACTATGTTATCGCAAGGCTTCAGATTTCAGTTGACTGCGATCACGACCTGTTTACCACACGGTCGCAATGAATAAGCTCTTGCCAATTTAATTTTCAGCTTTTTGTCCTCTTTTACCTCAATTTCACTTTGTTTCTTTAAATATCTTCTAAATCCACTTTACACTTCATTCTTCTGAAAATATGAAGAAAACCACATTAAAAGCACCAATTCTCATTTAAACAAGACAAAAAATATAAGCTTTAAGACAAGATAAGTATGTAAAAATATCCACTTATCACACCTCCAAACTTAAACTATTGCTTGTCCTCAAGCAAGATAGAATCAAAGCATAAAGAACCTATTCAATTCAAGCACACCAATGATCCTTTAAGCACTACAACATGACTTCATTTGGTACTAATAAATTGTTACCACATGCAAAATCTTCACAAAAGAACTCCCCTCATTTCTCATATCGAATTTTGAGAAATCAAAAATAATTAAGTGACAACAACTCAAACTCAAGAAGTGACTCTAATTCATTAGTTTCTGACGGAATTGTCATCCGAGCCCATTTACTTAGAATGTTGACTAAAGTTAAATTTAGGCCTTAACTTGAAATTTAAAACGCCTAATCGCACAGACTCGCAATAAAATCTTGGGAGTCGTGACAACCATGCTACTAGCCTTAAATGACCCTTACGGAGCTGATGAAATTGTCAAAATTGAATTCTAAGGTCATATTCTTGAACTTTTGATCAAAACTGACCGCTCAAGATTCAAAAAGATCCAAACCACTAAAACTCCCATAAAAACCAAACGAACGATCAAGTGACCGAACTGTCAGTCCCATCAAGTCATAAATGACTTAGGATCGCTATAGGAACGCTCTAAACGATGAACAAAAGGCATAAAGACATAAATGATTTGAAGGTCATTAAATAAATTATCTTTAACAAACACACTACAAGAAGAGGAGGAAATCTAGTGTTGATATAATATACCATAAATATAATAAATTATAGTTGAAATAAAATGAACAAAAATGAATTAAGAAAAGTATTTAGGCTAAGGCACGAATATCTCGCTCTCTTTAAGAAGATTCAAGCCCACTATGACATAAGCTACACCGATCCAGCAATATATCTTTTGACTTGTCCCCTCCAGGATATAACAACATGTATAACTCAAGCAACTCCGGATTAGTTAAAGGGCACAAAGCTCCACATAAGAACACATCCTTCAATATATAGTGAATATAGTTGAAAAGTTAGAATATTTGTCTTTGTCTCAACTCTCTCTTTCACTATACTAATCTCAATATAAACACTATATAGTACTCCTCATCTTTTTCCTTCTATATTTTCTTTTTATCTCTTCTTGTATTCAACCCAAAGGAAGACCATTATTTTATAGGTGATGAATTCTTCCTTGCAATGAATAGGAAGATAATGAGTTGTAAATTGGATAAATGAATAGCCCAAAGGTTGAATAAGTTACAACCATATTGAGGTAGAATAATGGGTGGAATTAGTGGTAGATCATTACAATAGTGGTTACAAGAGTTACACCACAATAATGACCACATTCTTGTCAACTTATACCCACTAACATGTGCACTTAATATTTTAATTTTAATATTAAAATGCATAAACACCAACATTCCCCCACTCATTTCAATATTAAAATAAGAAAGTGTTTCACAATTTAGTTGAAGGTAGACTATTATGCATCATAAAGGTGTGCTTTGCATCGAACCGTCACTTAGTAAAACAATAATCTTTACTCTGGAGTCAGTAGTAGTCTCAGACTTGAACTATGACTGCTTAAGGGAAATAACGTATCACTACTTACACACAATAATCAAGGTGTTGACATAAGCGTTTTTAGCCAGCACATTACGGTCTTGTGTTATCTCGATTTTAATGAGGATTTTTTTTAGAACAAGCTCATTCTCATAGAAAGTGACCTACTTTCACACTCATATAGGTGAAATCTGTCAAGGGTGCTCCTATTTTTTGACACCCTACTTATACGAGATACCAACTTTCATTAAGAGTTCAAAGACTCCACCTCCACAAATCATTATAGGATATATGCACTTACATCATAAGGATTGAATAAAATAAATATATAGTGCATTTCATAACAAGTCATCATATGATTCGTTCTAATCCTTGAACCTTATTATAGGATCTCTAGTCCCAGGTTGAATTTCCTCATATATGACTCAAAATTTATGAGCTTTAGTTTTCATCCCTCTCGATGTGCTTCAGACCCAATATCTTGCTAAGGCCGTAGTTTATGAATCTGCAAGATTATCACAGTTTTAACACAATAATATTGATGGTATACTAGTGATCAATTTGATCTCACAATATTGGGTTTTCTCCTCTTGAGTCTGAATTTACCGTTATAATAACAATTTTGTACCAATAATATTGCTGCTATCAAAATTAGAAAAATTAATTTCTCAAAATAAAGTGTTTGATATAGCAAAATCAATTCACTTTTTTCACTAGCTAAAGCTTAATTTTTTTACTTCCACCTCCATAATAGAATTAACAAAAAATGATTTGTTTTTCTCATTCCAACAAATAGCACCAATTTTTTCTCATCTAGTTTGCTTGTACCTTCCAAGTACTTTTACTGCAACACAACATAAAATCAAGTTGACAGTCACATATCTCACAATTTTTTATTAGGCTAGCAAACTCCCTTTCTTCTTTGTCACACAATTAAATCAAAAGGAATTGCAAGACTCACACAACCAACAAATTGTACTTCACAATTTTTCCACCATAATGTGACTTGACAAGGGAAGAAAATTTCATCACATATTTTATGATATTTTTCATTATGTTAAATGACTACTCAATGTGTTTTTCATAAATTATTTATAACTCTCATGTTAGAGCCAAAAGTCATCTCATTATAGCCAAAAAACAACATGTGATTTATTCCAAAATTAGTAAATGCACTTGTAATACTCTTTTAGAGCATTTCTCAAGATGCAAAAATCACAATTTCACAATAATTTTTTCTCATTCATAAATCCCCACTATTTTAAGAATTTAAATATATATTTTTTCATGAAAAGTAGACTTACTTTATTCATGAAAAATATTAGGTAATTTTTTTTCCTTTACTCAGACCCCAAGCGGGCAGGGTGAGCAAGTAGAAAACAAATACTTTACCCGTACATCTCTTCTCTTCCATCTCTTGAAGAGAGCAATGTTGAGCGAAGTGATGTTGAGATCTCCTATTTTGATATCCGCACGTTTTCAAACTTTTACAAAAATTGAATCTCCTTAAACTTGTTGTGTAATATACCACAAATACAATAAATTACTGCTTGAAAAATGAATAAAAAAATATTCAGGTTGAGACGCGGATATCTCGCTCTCTTTAAGGAGATTCAATCTCACTACCGCATAATATACACCGATCCAGTAGTATATCTCTTGACTTGTCCCCTCCAGGATACAATAGCCCAACAAGTGTACAACTCAAGCAACTCCGGATTAGTTGATTGGTACAAAGCTCCACATAAGAACACCTTCCTTCAACATATAAATATTCTCTTTTGTATAGTGAATATAGTTGAAGACTTAGAATATTTATCTTTGCCTCAACTCTCTCTTTCACTACACTAATCTCAATATAAACACAATATAGTACTCCTCATCTTTTTTACTCTATATTTTTTTTGGTATATCTCTCTTGTATTCAACCCAAAGGAAGACCCACTATTTATAGGTGATGAATTCTTCCTTGCAATGCATAGGAAGATAATGGGTAGTAAATTGGATAAATGAATAGCCCAAAGGTTACATAAGTTACAACCATAATGAGGTAGAATAATGAGTTAAATTAATGGTAAATCATGACAATAGTAATTACAAGAGTTGCACCATAATAATGACCACATTCTTGTCAACTTATATCCACTAGCATATGCATTAAATATTTTAATTTTAATATTAAAATGCATAAACACCAACATCTAGTTTGTGAATAATTCTTCTATTCGTCGTTCTTGCTACATGATATATTCTTTCAATGTGACCATTTACGAATTTAATTACTCCCATTCTATTAAAGAACAGGAGGATTTGGACAAAATCAAGTTAAGAGTGTACTCGGCCTATCCAATCAGTAATCATAGGACTAATCCATTTTATATAAAAACAAAATATAGTACAACCCCCAGTAAATGTCTGATTAAAACTGGTGAAACTTCCCATGTTTTTAACCTGAACGAAGAATACAAGAACTTGGCCTGCTTTCAATGGTGTGTATATATATATATACTAGTAAAATTATCCGCGCGTCGCGCGGAAATTTAATATCACGAAATTTATAAAAATAATACATAAAACTATCTGTCATTAAAACTAAAACATAATATTATCTTACCTACAAGATTACGTAGTAACAAACATTAATAATGTAAAGGAAAATGTTAATTATAACATCTTATCATTTATCCTTCAATCAATCATCTTTAATTTGATTTTATAATTTATTCTTAAACCCATGTCAAAAGTTTATTAATTTTTGTCTTCTTTTCCTGGTTGACTTCGCACATCAAGGTGCGATAACATTTTTAAGGCATACAAAATTTGAATTTTGTCTTCAAGAGATATTAGTATATATAGATCTTTAAGGATTATTTTCTTACTGTACATTCAACAATTTCTGTAGAGAAAACTTGCATGAATACTCAATTAACGTGTGTTATTTAATCTGTACTAACAAATACTTATAACAATAACTTTGCAGAAACATAAAAAACAAAGTTTATAACATGTATTCAAAAACAACAATTAATAACATAAGCATAAATTAATGATTGTAAAAAAAACATACCAGAATCTGTAACAATAAAATGAAACAGAAAGGAAAAAATTGAGCCCACTGATTGCACAATTTGTTTTAAAATGAGAGGAAATCCCTCTATTTATAGACAACAAAGGGTAGTGTGAACAAATGTTTATTGTGCCTTATCAGAAATGTCACAACTCTTTGGAAAAGTCACAACCCTTCGGAAAGGTCACAACCCTTCGGAAAGGTCACAACCTTTCATAAAAGTCACAACTTTTCATAAAAGTCGCAACTCTTCATAAAAGTCTCAACTCTTCACAAAAGTCGCAACTCTTCGTAAAAGTCGCAACTCTTCATAAAAGTCACAACTTTTCATAAAAGGGGAAGGCTAGTTTTGGAAATAAATAAATTAAAAGGGAATCTTGGTTTGTGATGACGCCACATAGGCAGGCCTAGGGTTCTCTTTTATATATATATATATATATATATATATATAAACGGGACAAGACACAAGTACCTCTCTAGACTATGACCAAAATTTCAAAGATACACCTTAACTAAACTAAGTCCTATTGCCCATGACTCATTTTTTTTTGTAATTTTATACACTTTTGACTTACGTGGCACACTCCGTGACTCTACGTAGTTGAGGCGCGTGGGAGATGTTTGGATGCCACGTAAGCCAAAAAGGTGTACAAAATTTTAAAAAAAATGTGTTCGAGACAATATAACCTTAGTTCAGTTAAGGTGGGTCTCTGAGATTTCGGTCATAGTCTAGGGGTTACTTGTTCCTATAAAACAAAAGGATAAATCTAGAACTACTGCCAGTATAAACTGCAACTATGGCATGTTAAGTAAGTGATAACATTTCATGTACTAGTTTACCCTGTATGAAATGGGAGGCAAATATGGTCTTTTCCAATATGCAGATGGAATAGACAAGTTGTTAATGTTACTTGGCTCACTAGGATCCATTGGAGATGGGCTGATGACTCCTCTCAACATGATTATCCTTAGTAGCCTCATTGATGATTTTGGAACTGCTGATGATTCGTTCTCTAATAAAATTGTCGACGAGGTATATATGCATGAATCAATAACAACTTTTTTTCATTTTTATAAGTCATAGAATGTGTTATCCTGATCCATTGAGCCTGGCTAGTCTCCTTGCATCTATATTCCACATGAATCGATACACTTTAATAAAATAATTTATTGGCCCAATGGCTTATATACAAGGAAATGGTTATCCGTAGTGTAATCAGTTGCAGAGCGACATTTGCCTTCAGAAAAATTTAATACTTCTTACCAGGCAAGAAAACTTATTTTGTACAGATATGAATTTCTGATTTTATTTTATGTATATATGTTGATTGTTGAATCTCATTTACATAAGAAGGTTTTAGTGTAGTGGCAACATTTTCTTGATCTCATTGTTTCTAATCAGGCCATCCTTCTTGGTAGTGTTGTTATGGATTCAAATTAAGGAACTAAGTTGCTCAGATTCTCCAAAATATTGCCACATTCATGTTGGAGCCTCCAAAAGTACACTGCTTTTGGAGTATCCGACACACACACATTGACATATTTGAAGAGTCCGTGCAGCATAGAGCTGAGATAGCCTAATTTATTTATTAGAAGAAAAAACATTGTGCTCAACACACAAATCACCAGGTTTAATTTACAACATTATTGTTGATATCTTATCAAGATTTCTTATCTTCCTCTCAACAGTATGCATTAAAACTACTCTATGTTGCCGTTGGAGTTGGAGTATCCGCTTTCATTGGTTTGTCCCTTTACCCTTTCTAATAGTTATTAAATTTTGGACATTAGAAGTATTTCACTTCTCCTGAAAAGTTCGGCCTTCGTTTTGTTATATTGAATTCTAATTCCTTAATTGGAAGGTTATAAATTGGGAATAGAGAGAATACTATCAACTTACCATAAACTTTTTCCTTTTCGGGTTCTATAGAAGGATTTTGTTGGACAAGAACCGCAGAGAGACAAACATCCAGAATCAGGAAGGAATATTTGAAATCAGTACTAAGGCAAGAAGTTGGTTTCTTTGAAAAACAAGATGCTTCATCCTCTACCTTTCAAGTAATATCAACCATTTCTACTGACACTCATATAATCCAAGATGTCATTGCAGAGAAGGTATTATCTATTAAGTTACTGATAGTATGTTTTTATTTGTCATCTAATTTATCACCAATATGATTTACATTTATAAGTTTCCGCATGACGTCCTAATTACTTTCGAACCCAACAGTAAGGATACTTTTCAAATGGTTCTTTTTACATTTGTATACATAGTTTGAGCCGAAAGAAACAGGTTCTTATGATGGATTCGCAAAACTACCTAGATCTGCATATGGATTAGAATTATTTTTTTCTTTCCTTTTTCATCTTTTTCTTCCTTGCTGCAGATTCCCACTTGCCTAGCTCACCTGTCAGCATTCGTTTGTGGCCTGATTGTAGCCTTCTTTCTTTCATGGAGACTAGCACTGGTGTCTTTCCCGTTCTCTCTTGGTTTTGTCATTCCAGGGGTAGCATTTGGAAGTTTGCTAATGAAACTGGCAATGAAGATGAAGGATACTTATGGTATAGCAGGGAGCATTGTAGAACAAGCAATTTCATCAATCCGAACAGTTTATTCGTATGTTGGGGAAAGTCAAACAGTAAGCAGATACAGCCGTGCTCTTGAGGAAAGCATGAAGCTTGGCCTCAGACAAGGATTCACAAAAGGATTGCTCATCGGAAGCATGGGAATGGTTTATGTGGCTTGGAGTTTTGAATCTTGGGCAGGGAGTCTTCTTGTTGCAAACAGAGGAGAAAGCGGAGGCCGTGTTTTTATATCAGCTGTCTCTTTGGTTCTTGGAGGACTGTAAGACACTTGAATTTTTACCTTCTTATGAATGAACATGGTTAATAGTTACTAAGAAATTATTCAAATTACATGTGCTGACTGTGCAATGTGTTTTCTTTTGTGACGTTAGATCTTGCATGGCTGCACTTCCAAATCTCTCAATCATGATAGAGGCGATGGCAGCTGCCTCTAAAATTTTTGAGCTGATTAATCGAACACCTGAGATAGATTCTGAAGATACCAAAGGGAGAGTTTTAGCATATGTAAAAGGAGATATTGAGTTTAAGGAGGTCACTTTCAGTTATCCATCAAGACCAGAAGTCCAAGTTCTCCAAAATATTTGTTTGAAAGTGAAATCAGGGAAGACTATTGGTATTGTGGGAGGTAGTGGTTCTGGCAAGTCTACAATCATTTCTTTGCTCGAAAGGTTCTATGATCCAGTGAAAGGAGACATATTTCTTGATGGACACAAGATCAAAAGACTAAAGCTTCAATGGTTAAGATCTCAGATGGGGTTGGTAAATCAAGAACCTGCTCTTTTTGCCACATCCATAAAGGAAAATATCTTATTTGGAAATGAAGGAGCTTCGCTGGAAATGGTCGTTGAAGCTGCTAAGGCTTCAAATGCTCATGAATTCATAGTTAGTTTACCAAATGGATACAATACTCATGTAAGGCCAAAATTTATATATTTGCTATTATTTCTACTTAGCTCTTTAAAGCTGGATACAATTTGGTTTTAATTGGATTTCAGGTAGGACAACTTGGATTCCAATTGTCGGGTGGTCAGAAGCAAAGGATCGCTATAGCAAGGGCTTTAATTAAAGACCCTAGAATTCTTCTACTTGATGAAGCTACAAGTGCTTTGGATGCAGAATCTGAAAGACTAGTACAAGAGGCCATTGACCAAGTTTCACAAGAACGGACAACTATTGTCATAGCACATCGCCTCACTACAATCCGCAAAGTTGATAAGATAATAGTACTACAGTCGGGGATAATTGTTGAAACAGGTTCTCATGATAAGCTGATGCAGATTAATGAAGGAGAAGGTGGAGTTTACTTTAACATGGTAAAGCTACAGCAATCCACATCTAGAAATACCACAGATAGTCCATATCACTATAAGGAGGCAACAAGTTACCTAAGGAGGAAGTATGCCAATACTCCAAAATATCCATTCATTGCTAGATCAAGTTGGCAAAATAGCCCTGGCAACACTCCTTTTAGCCCAGCAATAAGCACAAGTTATGCTCCATCAATCCAAGCATACTCTTTCAGCGATAGTGATTATGAGTACTCAGAGATGAGTAATTCCACTCATCAAAGACCTTCAACCTGGCATTTGTTCCACATGAATGCGCCAGAGTGGAATAGAGCCTTACTGGGATGTCTAGGAGCTGCTATTTTTGGTGCGTTGCAACCGGCTTTTGCCTTTTGCTTGGGATCTGTTGTCTCGACGTATTTGATAAATGATAGCTCAAAACTTAAGTCGGAGGCCAAACTTTACAGCTTAATGTTTCTAACCATCGGTATCATCAGCTTCTTTGCAAATCTAATACAACATTACAATTTCGCTGTGATGGGAGAGCGATTAATAAAGAGACTGAGGGAAAAAATGCTTACTAGCTTGCTTACCTTTGAGGTTGGATGGTATGATCGAGATGAAAATACCAGTGCAGTTATTTGTTCAAGGCTATCAACAGATGCTAACATGGTACGATCCCTTGTTGGAGATCGAATGTCCTTGCTCGTTCAGGTTCTTGTTAGTGCTTCCATAGCTTTTGGGCTCGGATTGATCATCTCCTGGAGGATTGCAATTGTACTAATTTCTGTACAACCTTTCACTATTACAAGCTTTTACTCAAGGAGTGTTGTGATGAAAAGAATGTCAGAAACGTCCCAAAAGGCGCAAAATGAAGGAAACCAGCTAGCAAGCGAAGCAGTGATCAATCACAGAACTATCACAGCATTCTCTTCCCAGGATAAAATGTTAGTCCTTTATGCAGAAACACAGAAAGGCCCCAATAAGGAAAATGTTAAACAGTCATGGTTATCAGGCATTGTCTTATTTTTCTCTCTTTTCTTGACCGCAGCCTCCGTTTCATTGACATTTTGGTATGGTGGGAGACTGATGAAAAAAAAATTAGTGAGTTCAAAACATCTATTTCAAGTTTTTTTCATTTTGTTGAGCACTGGTAAAGACATAGCAGATGCTGGAAGTATGAGTTCTGATTTGGCTAGAGGTGGCAGTGCAATATCATCAGTGTTCAAAATCTTAGATATGAAAAGTGAGATTCCACCTGAGGATCCTCAAGGGATTCAGGTGAAAAATCCCATAAAAGGCAAGATAGAGCTTAAGCATGTGTACTTTTCTTATCCATCAAGGCCTGAACAAGTGATATTCCATGACATGAGCCTCAAAGTTGATGCTGGAAAGACGGTAGCACTTGTTGGCTCTAGTGGCTCAGGAAAATCCACCATTATTGGATTGATCGAAAGATTCTACGATCCAACAAAAGGATTAATATTGATAGATGACAGAGATATCAAAATCTACAATCTGAGAAGCTTGAGATCACAAATTGCTCTAGTCAGTCAAGAACCTACTCTCTTTGCTGATACAATTCGCCAAAATATTGTTTATGGCAAAGAGGAAGCTACAGATTCAGAAATCAAGAAAGCTGCAATTCTTGCTAATGCTCATGAGTTTATAAGGTATCAAGCTACAAAACTGAACTCTCCTTATTTGTTTCTGTTTGATTAAATATTTCTAATAATTCAATAATTCTTCTTCTAACTTGTAGATTATGTTTACATATTAGAAGTATGGTCAAATACTTGAAGAAAAATAATTAATATGACCTTTAGTGGAGCATTTCTAGTGAATGAATGCTTCAAATGGAGATAACTAGAAGGAAAAAAAGTTTACTTTGTTACTGGACTAATAAGGATATAGATTACACTATCAGTATAGTTTAGCCTAACAGGTTAGTTACCATTTTTACAAGGCTACAAATTAGTGCTTATCATAGAAATTTACTTGTAATTACCCCTACATGACCTGATTGTGTAATATATTTTTACACAGTCAATACGTAGTATACGATGAATAGAGGATGCATATAGCTGCTGTAAAATTTAATCATGAACGAGACAAGCTGCATTGTTACTAAGCTTGCAATCTTACAATGCAGTTCCATGAAAGATGGATATGAAACTTATTGTGGAGAAAGAGGAGTTCAACTTTCAGGAGGACAAAAGCAAAGGATAGCCCTTGCTCGAGCAATAGTAAGGAATCCAGCGATACTTCTCTTGGATGAGGCGACTAGTGCACTTGACAGTGTCTCTGAGAATTTAGTGCAGGAAGCCTTGGAGAAGATCATGGTTGGTAGGACATGTGTTGTTGTAGCTCATCGCTTATCAACAATACGTAAGGCAGGCACCATAGTTGTGATAAATAATGGAAAGGTCGTAGAGCAAGGATCTCATCTGCAGCTACTTGACCTCGGGCATAATGGAGCTTATTTCTCCTTGATGAAGTTGCAACTTGGGCACACTCCTTAGCTTTACTTAGAAATTATGGAAGAAGCTAACCATATAATGTTTCAAATTTTCCTTTCTGTTTATTTTGTTCACTAGGGTACTTTATCTTTTTTTATAAAGACATGTATAGAAGAGGAATCCCCAATGAAAGGTAAACTTGTTTGCCTGAAAAATCCGGTGGGTTCAAACTAAGTTAGATTTATAAAAATAGGATTAAAGGCAAATGAATTAGGTTCGATCAAGTTTCCTCTATTTTTTGTCTTGGTCCAATTGACGGAAATAAAGGAAGTAAATATCTTTTTACAAAGAATAAGAAAGCTAAATATTAAAAGGTCAGAACTAGAACAGAAAGCAATTATATTCACTCTTGATCAGAAATTGTGCATTATAACGAGAGACAGAATGAGATGCCCTCCTTCTCCCGGGTTTACTTATAGGGCAAAGTGTCACGCCCCGATCCTAAACCCTGGACGTGACCGACACTCGATGCCATTGCTGGCCTGACGTACCCATAACATGGCATTGGACATGAGCGTACATCTAGACATGAGCAGAAGTATGGTTTAAAATCGTTCGGAGAGTCAAGTCTTGTAAAAGAAAACAGTTTGTATAAAACACAAGTCATAGAATTGAAATCGCTAATAAGTGACACGAAAGTCCAAACTGAAACATAACCATCTGTCTATCTATGAGAAGTGTCTACTGGGACAAGGCCCCGTGCATACCTTAAAAGCATAAACAACAAGTACTGGAAATGTGTTGACTAAGCCCTAGGAAGCAGAGAAGGGCTCATAAATCCATAAGATATGGAACCTAGCGAGCAGCCTGATCACGGGTTTGCATACCTGAGTCTGCATCAAAAAAAATATGCAACTCCTCCAACAAATGGGACGTAAGTACATATGGAATAATACTTTATGTAATATATCGGAATGAAACATAACATACATGTCAGATCAATAGACACAACTAACATAGTCATAATTATAAAATATGAATGTTAAGAAATGAGGTCATTCAGACTACCTTAAGGATTTTTCTTTCATCTTATTTTAGTTCATTATGGGAGTCTGATAGGGTAACCGATATAAACCACCATGTGTGGGCATGGAGTCTAATATCGGCCTGATCAGCTAAGCCCTCTCATACCTTATCGGGTATGAGACATATGTGTACACATCATGTGGATCCATAACTAATCCTTACCAGGAGCATAAAGGAGTCGCCCGAACCAACAGTACGATCCTTAACCTACATCGACAAGCATAGTTTCAGACATTCTTCATTTAGACTTATATCTTCTCGGTTAACTATCTAATTTCCTTAAGCTCATATGATCATGGAATTTGTCCGAAGTCTCATATTCATAACATTCAAGTACCATATTTCATAGCTTCAGTTTATATAATTATATCGTGAGACTAAAATTCATGAATCATAATTCTACATTCATGAGAAACATAAATCATCTCACAAAAATACAGTTAGAGAATCATAAGATATCATCATAAGGTCTCACATTTGGGAACTTTCATAACTCAAAGTTCTAGGTTTCATAACATAAGAATTTTCAAGAAAACATGAAGAAACCATAAAAAGAGTAATCAAGAAGTCATAAAGAAAATCATTAAAGTAGTTCTCAAGATAAGAATTTGTTCTTTTAATAATCATTCGTAATTTCATGTAGAAAATCTTAGCAAACTCATGGGTAAAAGAATTATCAAGAAATTGATGTACTTTTATGGAGGGTTCATGGGGGTTTCATAAAGATTCAAGAACAATTCAAGAATATAGGGTTTCATCCTAATCCTAATTCATTCATGGAGGATCCTTTGAAACCATGGGAACGTAGTTCGTGGGGAAAAACAAGGTGTCCCCACAAATAGAGATAGTCTTACATATCTTATATCTTAGTGATGAAACTTGATGAAGAACCTTAGAAGATGAACCCTAGTTTGGTGTCTCTTGAAGTTCTTGAGTATAGAAATGTTTGAGAATGAGAGGGTTTAATAATGAAAAACTAATTTTCTACACGTTTAAGGTCATTCAGATAACTCCTCAAAGGCTTTAGGAAAAACTACTCTCATAAAAACCAAAAATCAGCAAAATTTATTGTTCTGTCGTCATTTGAGTGACGAAGCGTCATTTGGATGATGTTCCATCACTTAGGCATAAAAAATGGCCCAAAGAATGACCCTTCTGGACATGTGTGACGGGCCGTCACAGGTCCTATCACACTAACAACTTGCAGTGTCACTGTTAAATTGATCATAACATTTTACTTTAGACATAGATTGGCATACGGTTGGCGGCATTGGAAAGAAGACTCGTAGACCTTAAATTTGATATGTTATGGGCCACCTAATGCTTCATATTCTGAGAGATATGGCCATTAGACATTCACCCTTATATGATCTCACCAAAAAAAACTCAATCAGTAGAAAAGCTTTGAACTTGACTTAGTATTAGAGGTTTCTTATGACCCTAAACTACATCCGATACACTTCTCACACTTATGAATGGACCTTAACATATATGAACAAGTAGTGTATCACCCGATCTAAGTTTATACACTTACGACAAATGGTTTGGATCCTTAGATTAGAATTGCGAGGTGTTATACTATTTCCCCCTTGACATCATTCATCTTCGCATGATAGTTAAGATAAAGTAACCAAATTAAGCTTATTTTGTCTGAAATAAAATCTCTATCAAGGTCATGAGCATTTGAAGGAATACACGAGGCACAACCTTAACACAGGAACTAAAACACTCAAACACAAAGTATAGGTATGGAATTTAAAATAAGAGAAGGACTCTTAACTTTAATATGTTCATCATGAGGAATGACCAATTGAGGGTATTTAGGTTGCATATCTTCTTCAGCATCCAGATAACCTTTTCGATGAATTGATTCCTCCATAAAACCTTTACTGACGCAACTTCCTTGTCCTCAACTTGAGAACCGGACGATCAAGAATCTTAACTCGAACCTCCTCATAAGACAAGATGTCCTTCACACAAATATTTTCTCTGGCACAATGAGTGAAGGGTTACTCATACACTTCTTAAGCATGGAAATGTGAAACACTGGGTACACTGCTTCTAATTCTGATTGTATCTCTATCTCATAAGCTATTGTCACGACCCGAGAGTACCCCCTAGTCGTAACACAATACTTAGAGACACAAGTGACCCCAAGCTAACCCGTGGTATAACATTAATGTAAGAGGAACATAGATAATAACAGAAAGGACTAATGTGAAAGCTAAAATTTATATAAATAAGAAATTCTTAAATATCAAACTTAAAACTCAAATAAGTTCCCCCCGATCATGACATAAAGCTGAAATATTAATATCTGACTGAGTGTCTGAAAAAGCCTCTATTAAGATGAGTTACTGAGACAAAGCCCTAACTAACTCTAACTATCTGAAAATTGAAATACTAATAAAATAAATAAAATAAGGATCATCCTCAAAAGATGAGGACTCGCCAAACTCTACTATTGAGTTTATATGGAGGTCGTACTAACCGTGAGCTGGATATTGAGCATCTGAATCTATATTATAAAACAACATAGTGCGAAAGTATGTGGTCAATACTTTAAATGTACTAAGTATGTAGGATATTCATGATTAAAAAAATAACTTAACATACTAAGTCTAAGATGCTGAGCTAAAATAACATGAACTGGTGCAATGACTATGAAGTAAAAAATACAACTTATAAATATTGAAACTAAAATAACTAAATACATGGTCATGAAATATCTAAGAGGCTAGACTTTGGGAGATACTAAAATAGACATATAACCATGTTAGCTAGACATGGAGTTTGATGTATAATATCCATCAAAAGGGCCTAGTATACCTTGCCATGGTATAGAGGTTGATGTGAGTTGATATTGTACCACTAAGCTAATGTCCATAAAGTACTAAGGATTCAATCCTGGTTTGACGGGTGATCCTTAAATACTTACAGTGGCACATAGTTCTAGGACTTAGGGATTGCTACTAAAGATCTCAGTCCTAACTGATGGGTGAGCTTTTATCCCTAAATCCGCTCGATGCTAAGTAATTTTCCCAACTGAATGTGAATTGATAAACTGAATAATGTTAATATACTGAGTATAACTCATAACTATATAACTCATATATATTGAAAATTTATACTGAATTGGTAGATACTTTATCTAAAGGTATCTTAAATCATGAAACCGGTAATTTGAGTCATACATTCTAAAAATACGTGGTTTTGAGTCATGAAAATAGTTATACACTTAGGGTTCATGAAAATACTATTTAGAAGTACTTAATTTATAGATGAAATCATGTCAATAAGCTATTCATAAAAAAGAATGGAAAATATAATGAAGTTCAAGCTTTCACAAAATCCTAGCCTTGTAGAAATCATGAACTACAAACTAGGTTTTCTTTGGGACTAAATTGGTGAAAGAATACACATTGATGAAATCCCACATACCTGGAAAGAAGACACTATCTTAAATCTTGATCTGAAGTTTGAAGATGAAAAACCAAAGTTCTTGCTAGAGAGGAAACTTGAGCGTAATAAATTTGATTTCTGGGTGTTAGGCGTGAATATGGAGGGTTAGGTTCCATAAATTTTCATTAATCCCACTTAGAATAAGCTAAAACAATATAATATAGGAATTAAACGACCAAAATGATTTTGACCAAAAATTGAGTTTGGCAGCATCCATGAAACCATTTACGGTACGTGGATTGATCTACGAACCCTAGATACCTCTCCTGGAAATCAAGCCAATTTCAAAAAATATTGAAGTTTGATTCACCAGACCCATCTACGACCCGTAAAATTCTTACCACCTGTGGTTGGATTCATGAAACTTAGGCTGATTTTCCCAATCTCTGAACTTGATTTAAGGACGTCATCTACGGTGTATGGTTCATTCCATAAGCCGTAAACACCATTCATAGAAATCATAAGATTTTTCATGTTTCTGAACTTAACCAATGAGCCTTATATACAACCCGTGATTCCATCTACAATCTATAGATGCTTCTAAATGATTCCAATTTTCTGCAAAAAAAATCAACTTCTCGCAATCTATAATGAATGGAGGAACCATATTTCTTCTTCTAGCGAGATCTAACCCTTCTTGAAATCAAATTCACAATGGGAGTGTTCTTAATAAATGTTATTCATATAGGAAAAACATCATAGACTTCATGTGAGTAATCATAAAATGGAGGAAAATTGGAAACATCCTTGAATCGATTCTTAAAGGCATTCCATGCAGCAAAATCAGAGTGCTTGAAGGAGAGGGAAGGTAGAATTCTGGGATGGTGTTGGCACTTTCATGCAAAACCATTTCTCAAGAATCAGATAATGGTGACTTAGGTGCTGTGGGGTTTGTATCAGGAGAGGAAGATGATTTTTTCATGGTGAGAAATTTGGATTCTTTGTCTTAAAGATTATCAAGAAGCTCTGAAGAAAGAGAATAACGAAGAGATTAGATGAACCGTGTGGGAAAGAGAATTAGGGATTTGAAAATCAATTATAATGGGGATATTAGTTGATATGATGGATTACAACTTTTTGAAAGTTTTTGACCTTTGGTTTTTTGTGGTTGGAACTTAATAGTAAGACCAATAAATTCAATGAACAAGAGTACTCAACTTTTTCATTTTAGTTATTACTACCTGAGAGAATTAACTTCATGAGTACAATTGTCTGTCTGAATTATTCCTCTACACAATCTAATGCATATTTCTGTTAAAAGAATTGGTATCTGGAATTGGCACACACACAAAATGTGTAAGACTGAATTGAATAATTTAACTAATGAAATTAAATAAGACACTCATTCTAGCCAATCATTGAGGGAGTTTATGCAATTTTAATCATCCCCAAGTCTAACCTATTTTTTTTCAAAATGTTCTCTACTAAGTGGCTTGGTGTAGATGTCAACAATTTGCTCTTTAGTAGAACAAAAAATTATTTAGATATGCCCTTTTTCAACATCATCTCTAAGAAAATGATGTCTTATATCAATATGTTTGTTAGTTCTATGTTGCACATGATTTTTAGCAATATTTATTGCACTAGTATTATCACAAAATATAGGAATATATCAAACATACGTAGAGAAATCCAAATAAATTGTGCACAACATGATTCAACTGTCACATACTCAGCTTCACCAATAGACAAAACTACAAAGTTTTGTATCTTAGTGTTCCAGGAGATCAAACATGATTAAAAAAATTGTACCATACTTGTGGTGCTTTTTGTCACGACCTAAAACTCTGAGCCATGATGACACATACCATAACTCACTAGTAGGTATGACAACTCATATCTCAAAATGACAAGTAGCAGACATATTGGGTTGAAACAACAAACAACATGATAGAGCTTGTAATGACCCTCCAGGTCATTTCTTTATTTTCTTATCTTTTCAGCATTTAGAGCTTTCCTCTAGCAACCCCAAGTCATATATGACTTGTTAGGACTAACAGTTTGGTCGCTGGATCATTCTTTTGAGTTTTGTGCAAGTTTCTATGTTTAGAGCCTTTGAAACTCGAATAGTTAACTTTGGTTAAAATTTTGGGAAGACTGTAACACCTCAAACTTTGAGAAAGGGCTAAAAGGGGAAATTTGGGCAAGTCCATGAATCCAAAATGGACCATGGATCCTTCACGGCATCCTAGACGGTCCATGTAGGGGACCACGGTTCGTTAATGATGTCGTGAGTGACAATCCAGGACTAACTTGGGAGGGGTCACCTAGAAGGCGCCCTAGACAGCCCGTGGTGACTTGGACGGCCCATCCAGGGGTCCGTACAAGTCACCCAGTCAAGGAAGTTGCACCCAAGTCCTGTCTTGAGCGTTGGGGAAACTTCAAACGATCACATATTTTAGTACAAAATGAATTTGGTGGCCCAAGACCTATCAAATTAAATGTCTTTGAGTCCTCTTTCCAACACCCCCAAGTTTGCCTAATTCTGAGCCCGGAGTAAAACGTTATGCTCGTTTTAGTGAAGCCCTGTCAGGCAGAGCATCTTCATGACCCACTTGACGGGTCATGGTGCTCTAGACGGCCCGTGAAGCCTATCTTGAAGTCACTTTGTCAGCTTTTAAGTGAAGTTTCACCCTCAAAGTCACTGGTTAAGGACCACGGACGTCTAAACGGTCCATGAAGGAGACTTGTCAGACTTAGAGTTTAGGGTCAACTTCAAACGATCATATCTTTCAGCACAAATTGAATTAGGTGACCCATTACCTATCAAATTAAAGATCTCCGAATCCTCTTTCCAACGCCACCAAGTTTGCCTAATTCCAAGCTCGGAGTAAAATGTTATGCTCGAAATAGTGAAGCCCTGTTGAGCAGAGTATCTTCACGACCCACTTGACGGGTTGTGGTGCTCTGGACGGCTCGTGAAGCCTGTCTTGAAGCCACTACATCAGCTTTTAAGTCAGGGTCGCATTGGTCTTTTCCCCTATGCATTTGGTACTTAAACTACGTCGTTTAATGCTTAATCTACGTCGTTTTACTCAGTTTAAGCCTAATAATCTAGTCAGAAACTACCCAGAACCCTCATTCTCTAAAAAATCATCTAACTTAGAACAAAAAGAAGAGAAAAGAGGCGATAGTTTCCCAAAGAACGAGTAGAGGTCTTCTTCAAGTTCAACCCCGAAATCCAAAGAATTCCTCCATAGTTTTCGTCACCAGGTATGTGGGATTTCACTAGTGGGTTCCTTTCACCCATTAGGTCCCTATTCAGTCAGTTCTTCAATTTCTCTTAAATTGTTCAGACCTAGGGTTTTCAAAATCTTGGTGATTCCTTGTGATTTCAGCAGCTATAATTTCCATGATCTAAATAACATGTTTCTTGGAAAAATTTGCATAGTTTCATGTATAGAATTCAGAACCTAGCTTATATTAATTATCAGTACTCATGAATTATACTTGCTAGGCAGATCATTCAGAAAATCATGCTTCAGAACTTGAATGCCATATCTTTTTGTATATTTATGTTGCATTTTCAGATAGCATGTCGGTATTTTGAGCTACTCAGTATTTCAGTTGCATTTGAGCTATATACATATTCAGTTGGGATTAGACTTAGCATCGAGTTGGACTAGAGTTTAGCGTATCCTCACTGTCCCAGAACTACGTGCCAACGTAGGTTAAAAATTCCCCTCTGTTGGGCATCAGTTTTAGTGATCACGTTACAGTCATGCCTCTATAGCCCTGGCAAGGTATATTGGGTCCTCTCGATTGGGCGTATACATCAGACTCCACGTTTAGCTCACGTGGTTTATGTCGGTTAATAGTAGATCCCGTAGTCATACTCTTATTACATTGACCATGTTATCAACATTTACTTCAGTATTCAGTTCAACATGTTATCTTCATGATTAGTACTTGGTCATTGCATCTAGATCAGTTTTCAGTTATACTTCAGTATAGCCTATTGCCATGCTCAATCTATATTATCAATATTATATTATTCTGTTTATGTCGTTCAGCTTAGTATCTATATCCTGCATGCTCAGTACATTCAAAGTACTGATGCATACTTTGCGCTACATCATTTTATGATGTAGGTTCAGGTGCTCAGCATCCAGATCACACTTAGTACGATTTCCAGCCCATATTGAGCAACTTCAGTGGTGAGTCCTCATAGTTTGAGGGAATTTCTTTATGTTTGGTTTAGTTAGCTTACTTTTAGTCATTCAGTATTTTTTTGAGTTAGCTGGGGACTTGTCCCAGCAGCTCATCAATAGTAGAGGCTTTCAGACATAGAGTTAGTGTTAAGTGTTTTGGGGTTGTTTCCCAAAATATTCAGATATATTTCCATCTGGAGTCCTTTAGTGTTGACTCATTTATTAGTTATGCTTCCTCTTATCTTAGTTATATATTAAGTATGCTTGTGATAGTCCAGACTCAAGGTTAACTTGGGGTCAGTCGTGATCCTAGGTCCCGTGTTACATCTAGGGGTAGCCTCGGGGTGTGACAAAGACGGTCTTAGAATGTAATTTAGATGGTTTTGTTAGCTCCAAAACACCGAGTTTGGTCTAGAATGAGCTTTCATGTGAACCCCGAGGCTTCTTATTCCAAGCCCCATGGTAGGTTTTGGCTTAAAATGGAGTTTGGATGTTGGACCCACTTTTCATTGAGATGGCCTTGAATGGAAGTTTCTATTGTTGCGTTGAGTCTAGAATTTTGAATTCGATAGGGTAGCATATTTTATTTGCATGCACGAGGCTTTGAACGAATCTCGGGCACCCCATCAGAGAATTCCAAGTTGAGCAAACCAGCTGATATGCATCAGTTGGTGCAGCTCAAAATGTTTTTCACGTTCACGATCCCTTGGGCCACATTTGTGGGGCCTTGTAGACCAGGCCTGCGCAATCACATGGATTATAGCCGCAATTGGGCGGGCTTGTGGCCCCTGTCCCTCTGCGTTCGCGAGGTCCATGTTTTCGAGGGTCAAGCTAGCTGCCCCTCCATGTTCGCAAGGCTCCCCTCCACATTCGCGAGGGTCTACTTCTATGTGGGTCATGATTGTGAGACTTTGGCTCCACGATCACGAAGGCATGCATGCCTAGTCTTTTAAATTTAAGACTAGATGTCATTTCAGCCCGAACCCTTTACTCTTTTGGTGATTCATTGGGCTTGGAAGCTCCATTTAAGGTGATTTCAAGTGTTGGGAATTCATGTTGGTTGTTGCTATGCATTGGAGTGTTTGGAGAAGTGTCGGGAGCATCTTTTGAGGTAATTCTCACCTCAAAGGGGGCAGCCATATCACTTTAAATTGGACAATTTATGCATGTTGTTGTTTGGGCTGTACTAGGCATCAAATTATTTCCAATTTTGGGACACAAGCTTAGTAAGTAGTTTGGGATCTTTTGATAGAGTCGATTCCTGGATTACCCGGCATGGGTCCTACATTCCTATTTTGACTCAATTTTTGGGCTCCTTCTATAATTATTGTGATTTTCGTGGCTAAACATCCGTGATGATGTTATGATTAATATTCTGATAGTGTGATGGTTTTCAGAGGTGTTTCAGAAGTGGATAGCTCTTGTGCAGTGGACTCAGAGCGCGCATGATCAGCTTCGAGGTAGGCTTCTGTCTACTTTCTTGATTGAGCTTTGCTAGATAATTTTTAGTATGAATTTCAAGTGATTTAGGAGTATAATTGTTGGGTATTATACCTCATTCCATTATTTTATCTTTACTTTACTCTCGTAGGATTGTTGGGCCTATTGTGGGTGATAGGATCCTTAGTTTAGGCTTGTAGTACGACTTAGAATGGTTATCCTTATTAGGACTGACACGTGTCGCCTTAGGCTAGGGTTGAGCCTTAGATGACTTAGAACATTCTTTATCTTCATTGTAGCTATGAGTTGCTCCTTCCAAGTCTTGGATTGTGTTGCTTATCTTGTGTTAGTGTTTGAGACCTTGGTGGTTTTCCGTAGCCATAGGTTGGCATTAGTTGTGCTCGATTGTGGACTAGAATGGTTTGATTGGGGTAGGACATCGTTCCATGAGTTATTTCCCTCCCCTTATTTGATTCTGAACTTCTTCGTGATTCTCTTAGTTATTTGATTAGTGGTAGGCTTGTTATGATTTATTGTGCTATTGTTATATTGTTGGGCCCGACATCATGATTGAGGACTAGTCTGATTCTAGGGCAGTACTCTCCGCCTTGGTAGCGTGGTAAGGTTGGTATTGCATATCGGATTTTGAATTCCTTGCTTGAATAATGGTGATGGCATGCATTCCATTGATTTTTCACTCTCACATGTTTTGTCGTACAATCCCATTTTATGCATTGATTCATCATTACCACTCATGGAGAAAGATAATTTTCAGTTGGTTGCTATTCCAAACTTGTTTTAACGAGAGTCGTACCACCTGGATCACTTTGATAACTGATTTTTGAAACTTATGAGGTGTCGAGGACGTGCTCCTTTTCTACTTCAAACATTGGAGAAATCTGGGATGTGCTCAGCTTTTAGTTAACCATCCAGCGCGTTGACTCCCTTTCCTATATGGTTTTAGCTACTCATTCCTTGGTACCATGATAGAGATGACTTGATCATAAGACCTAGTTTGGGCCCAAGCAGTGTATATGGACTTCCCGCGTCCCTATGAGGGAGATACATGGGTCCTACCTCGCCTGATAAGGGCAGGGGTAGGTGTATACACTTGGTTACTAATGGTTACTTATTGTTCTACTGCATTTTCTACATTCATATGCATTGCCTACAACCAGTATAATTGGTTGTTGTTTGCATCCTCTGGTTTTATGGGGGCGGTTGGGTTATGTTTTTTGTTTTTTCTTTCTAGGCTTATGGGGTCGGTTAGGTTATTGTTTGACTATTCTGTATTTCGGTGTTGTTTTTCGGTGTTGTTGATCTGATGGTTGTTAAATTAACGTATAGATTTGTGGATGTTAGTTCTCCTGACCTTGGGTAGTTGACTTTTGTATCATAGTTTGCTTGTGAGTATGTTGTTTCTTGCGTTTTCGCGTTCTTGACTCGGTTTCTTATCGTTTATATCCTATTTTCTGCTCCTTATTGCTTTTCTATCATATTATATCTTATGTTTAGTTACTTGAGTTGTACTTTCCTTATTACCTGTTGTTTATACTTGCTTTATCTTTGGAGCTCAGTCAGTCAATGCCTACTGGGTACTGTTTGTTGGTGCTCATGCTACACTTTTGTATCGTGCAGATCATAGTACGAATTCTCACCATTGACTTGGAGCTTGTTTAGAGCAGCTTTTGGTATTCAGAGACTAAGGTGAGATTTTAGCGTTCGTAGTTTTCGGTTTCCATCTATGTTGGCTAGGCTAATCTTTATGATGTATTCAGAGACAACCTCTACTTATATTGTATTTGTAAAAGCCTTGTACTCTTATTTTGATTAGATGCTCGACTACTAACTGATGTTAGGTCTTGGGGGTGGTTTCTTCTATTATTTTAGGTGATCTCTCTTTCTTTTTCTTTGTTATTAACTTATTGCTTCTTATCGGTTATGCTCCGTTTGATAGCCCATTGCTTATGGTTCTGGGTCATGGGTTAGGCTTACCTACTGGTGGGGTGTATTAGGTGTCATCATGATCTGAGAAATAGGGTCATGACATAGCTGAAAAAATTAATAAAAATGGCAGAAATAGAGAGCAACTAAAAGAGTACAAGTCTCAAAAGTGGACCAAACATACAGACTTGTCTCAAATACAAAAAAAACTAGTCAAAAAGCTATAAATAAAAGGAGACAGGCTGATCCAGGATGCCGTAAGCTCACCCTCAGTCTTTTATATCTCTGCAACAGGCTCAAAAATTAACGCTAGCGACTGGTGCTCGGACCTGCATCACGAAAACAGATCCAAAGTATAGAATGAGTACCAAAACAACAAGTACCCAGTAGGTATCATAGGTTGACTAAGCTTAGAAAGTAAAGACAATAATGAAAATTGAGAATAATACCAACTAGAGGTCAAAGAGCGGAATGTTAATGCAAATGAGTCTAGGAATGAACAAAACTTAAGGGCAAGTGACTAACTATAACCTAGCTGAACCCATAAGCTCAGAAGGTACACTCTTGTGCAAGTTAAAGTAAATAAACCGAACGGACTCCACAAGCCCGCGGGTACACAGAAGAGCTACAACTATTTATGAATGAGAACTAGTGAATCCAGAATAGAGGACTGCATAACCCGGACCTTAAACCATATCTAGAACACCAGAAGAACCCAATGGAACCATCCTGCCAAGCCTCAGTCGACTGGAAGTAATGTTCCTAGAACTCGGACTGCTGCTAAGATAATATGACCGGACCTTGAGTTCACGAATGAGAAAATAATATGCTCGGACCTTGAATCTGTTGTTGTATGAACTATCACAGAAAGATACCATAACAAGAGTCGTCATCATGAGGCCACCATGGATCCAAAACCCACCCTAAGGTTACCAACAAATCACTCCAAGCTCGAACCAAGTCCAATAACATATCGTCAAACGAAGCCTGAAATCATAATCAAATATCTCTAGGGCTATAGAAAAAAGGGAGTTATGAATTAAAGGTCATCAGAGCTAAGTTACCGCCTAGATAAGGCCCATACTATCTAACTCAGGTCTGTTATATCAATCTACATGGAGCAAAGTCGTTTGAAGCGATGTCAGAGAATTCTAAGGCCCATCAGCTCCAAAACCCAAGTCTAAGGCAATCACTAACCTACACCTAGGCTAAGGCCAATAAAAATCTATCAATCATCATACCAACAACATTACAAAAGCCACAAGGCAAGATAATATCATATGATTAAACATAGGCATGCTCGATTCCCCTAAAAGCCCAAAAAATAAGGATAAGGCCTGGAATTTGATAACTACACATGATTCAACTACAAAGTCATCCAAATTCTATCTAATCAACATGAATTCACATTAACAGGGTCAATATAAAGACAGGTAAGTCGTAGCCTACCTCAACGTAGACCATGCACGCTCCAAATTATATTTTTGTTGCTTTGTCATTCCAAATGGCCTCTGATCACTGCCATGCTACAAAAAAATGATCACATAGTCAATACGGTCGTCTAGACACCAAAATCACAATATTTGAATATAGTCCCAAAATCAAGTCAAAAAACAAAATTATGGGACCCACACAAAGAATCCAAAAATTTACTCTACCAATGGGTCCTAATTAGATTACTAAACTTGTTCCCCCTATAATGGGAATAATTTAAGCTCAGAAACAACCAACAACAAATCATGCAAGAAAACAATACAAATAGCACTATAGATGCTTAGGCAGTCCTTCTGGCCAAGAATTCACCTGTAAAATGAGCTCATCGTGCTCTTCCGATGATCCCAAAGCAATGCCAAGCCAAATCACGACAATAGACAACTTGGATCAATGAAAATGAAGCTCTCTAGCTCAACTTATCGCCTTAAGAAGTATGAACATATTGTTGAACTTGTGACTGAACTTTTTGTAAAAGACTAATCAAGCTACTCATCATTATCGCGATGTTCATGGTCTCAACCACGACCCTAGATAAAATGACCATTGCGATCGTGGAGGTCAGATTTTGTAACTGTACTGACCAAAATTGGTAAACCACATATAGATGCTCATCGCGATCGTGGCCAAGATGCCACACGACTGTGATGACAAGGTGCATTTCTGACTCAAAGGAGATGTCGAAACTTCCAACTGAGGTCATATCCATGAAAAGTAGGTCCCACACCAACCCTCTATTTTAAGCCATAAGGCACAAGATTGATCTAAACAAGCCCTAAAGTCACATGATCTGCACTTAAGGTCTTTCTAGACCGAACTCGATGTTCCAGAGCTAACATAACTATCAAATTTGCATTTTGAGGCCATCTTCCTAAAATTTTGACCGAAGTCAATCGTTCAAGTTTCAAAAGCTCCAAAATATGGAAACTTGCACAAAAACCAAACAAATGACCAGGTGGCCGAAGTGTCAGTCCCAGAAAGTCATAAATTACTTAGGGTTGCTATAGGAAAGCTCTACCAAAAATAATGCAAAAAAAAAAAAAAAATGACATGGAGGGTCTTTACAACATCCACTACTAAAATGGACTTTCGTCTGTGAAAGTAAAAAGTTAAGGAGTACCTGAAGGCTCAAACAATTAGGCAAATTGCTTCCGTATCTCATGCTCTGTATCCCAGGTAGCCTCCTCGACTAGATGATACCTCCACTAGACCATAACAACACAAATGTCTCTCGAAAGAAACTATTTGACATCTCTTGCAAAAATAGCCACTAGCTCCTCCACGAAGGTCAACCGGTTAGCCAACTGAACTGAGTCATACTGGGGCACATGGGACTCATCAAGAATATACCTACAAAGCATAGAAATATGGAAAACTAAAAGGATAGCTGAAAATGTAGAAGGTAGGGAAAATTCATAAGAGATATCACCAACAATCTTAAGAATCTCAAATGTCCCTATATACCTTGGGCCAAGCTTTCCCCGCCTCCTCAACCGCATTACGCCCTTCATGGGAGAAACTCGTAGAAGCACCTGATCATCAACTCTGAATATCAAAGGTCGGCGCCTATGGTTAACATAACTATTATGCTTGCTCTGTGCTAACCAAAGCCTATCCGGAATCACTTGAATTCTGTCTAAAGCCTCTTGAAGCAGATGAGTACCATAAGGCCCAGGCTCTGAAGACTGAAACCAAACAACCAGAGAGTGACAACATCTACCATATAAGGCCTCAAACGAGGCCATCTGAATACTCGAGTGGTAGCTCTTGTTGTACACAAACTCCACCAAGGCTAAGAACTAGTCCCATTAACCCCCAAAGTACAATACACAAGCCCGCAATATATCCTCCAACATAAATAGTACGCTCTAATTATCCATCGGCCAGTGGATGAAAAGTGTTTCTAAGATAAACACGGGTACCCATCTCTTTCTAAAAGGTCCTCAAGAAGCTAAAAGTGAATTGATAACCCCTATCTCAAATAATGGACACTGGCATCCCGTGAAGATGAACTACCTTCTAAATATAGACACGGGCTAATATCTCGGCACTGAAAGAAGACTGAACAAGAAGGAAGTGTGTTGAATTGGTCAATAGATAAATGATGACCCAAATATTGTCAACACCTCTAGAAGTCTGAGGCATTATCATAATGAAGTCCATGGTGATGTGCTCTAACTTCAACTCTGGAATGGGTAACCTCTGAAACTCACAACCAGGCCTCAAATGTCTGGCCTTTACCTATTGGCAACATAAGCAACGGGACACATAGTCCACAATATTTTTTCTCATGGCACTCCCCTAGTAATGCTGCCTCAAATCACAATTGATACATTTTTGTGATGCCCGGATGAATAGAGTATCTGGAATCATGGCCCTCAAGAAGAATCAACTAAATCAAGTCTTCAACTATCGAAACATAGATACGACCATCAAACCTCAAAATACCATCAGAACCCAAGGTAGCTTTCCCAGCCTAACCTTGTAAAAATATCTCTTGAATAGCTACTAAGGCATCATCCTCAAATCGAGGACCATGAATCTACTTCAAACGTACGACTGAAACTCGACATACGCTAGATACCGTCTAGAATTTGAAATATCAAGGTGAATCATCCTATTGGATTAAGACCGGATGTCTAAAGCCATAAGTCACTCCAAAGCATAAAGAAAGGCTAGACTACCCATACTCATGACCTTCCGACTTAAGGCATCTGCTACCACATTCGTCTTACCCTGATGGTATATAAAATAGTGAGGTCCTAGTCCTTCAGGAGTTGGATCCACCTACACAACCTCAAATTAAGGTCCATCTATCTTGTAATTTACTGTAGACTTCTATTATTAGTGTAGATCTGACATCAAACCACATACAGATAATGCCTTCAAATCTTAACTGTGAAAACTACCACCGCCAACTCCAAATCATAAACGGGGTAGTTGTGCTCATACACATTGAGCTACTCAATACATATGTAATCACACTGCCCTACTGCATCTATAAACAACCCAAAATTATGTCGAATGCATCACAATATATTAAAAAGTCCTCTCCCTTAACTGGAAGAGTCAAAACCAGAGCACTAGTCAGCAACTCCTTGAGCTTCCAAAAGCTCAACTCATACTCCTATGACCACTCGAAAGGAATATTAAGGTGAGTCAACTGGGTCAAATATGTTGTAATATACGAGAAGACCTCGATAAACCATTTATAGTAACATGATAATCTGGCGAAGCTCTGAATCTAAATCACTTATATGGGTCTTGCCCAATCACGAATAACATCAATCTTCGCTGGATCCACCATAATTCCATCATTGGACACCACGTACCCCAAGAATTCTATAGACTCAGGCATTGAGAACTTGGCATAAAGCCGCTGATCACTCAAAATTTGGAGCACAGTCCTCAAATATTGCTCGTGCTCCTCCCGACTCCACAAGTATACCAAAATATCATCAATGAATCAAAATGCAAGAATACATGTAACATCAAGTCCATGAATGTTATTGGGGCATTGGTTAACCCAAAAGACATCATTAGGAATTTATAATCATTGTAAGGAGTCTTAAATGTCGTCTTAGGGATGTCCGCCACCCTAATCCTTAGCTCATAGTAACTGGATCTAAATTAAATCTTAGAAAACACTATGACACTCTAAAGCTTGTCGAAAAATCATCAATACAAGGCATAGGATACATGTTCTTCAACATCACCTTGTCCAGCTGCCTATACTTGATAAACATATGCATAGTCCCATAATTCATCTTTACGAAAAGGACTAGAGCACCCAAAGGAGGCACACTCGGTCGGATGAATCCCTTACTTAAGAGATCCTGAAGTTGAACACTAATCTCCTTAGGCTCTGCGGGGCCATACGGTAAGGTAGAATATAAATAAAAGGAGTGTTTGTATCGAGGTATTAATGATTTAAGTTGAGGGTGTTATTGTACCGCATATTTACGGCACTTGTAATACTTTAAACTTGAGATTTTACATGTTTTTTCAGTATTTGTTAGTAGAGTTGATTGTGTTTTTGTGTTTAAATTGCAGGTAAATAGGTTTTGGCAGTAGAGAAGGATGATACAGTGTCAACAATAAAGTTTGAATTCACGAGCCAACGTACGAGCCATAGAAACTTCTACAAGCCATAGGCGGAACTCCTAGATGAGATCAGAAGGATTCAGGTCAAGTCTGAAGCCACAAGAGAAGACTACGAGCCATAGAAAGTTCTAAGAGACGTAGGTCGATGTCCGTAGATGATTATCAGAGAATGAAGATTTAGGACTTGGACTACGGTTGATCAGGATGGACCGTACACTAGTTTACGAACTGTAGGTCCCATCCGTAGAAAAGATCCCAGAGACTGATAGAAGACTATTTTCCACAAGTGGGTTCCACGAACAGTAGATGGACCTATGGACCGTAGGTTAGGAGTCATGGAAGCTGTCGAATCCTACATTTTCTTTTTTTTTTAAAATTGAGGATTAGCTGTCCATAAATACTCTTTGTAGGATTTATTTATTTGATTATGTTCTTTTTGGTTTTCATAATTAATTTGTGAACTACGTTTACATTAATTCTTAAATCTGTTGGTTTTGAATTACATTATGTTATTACTACTTTGCAACTTCAATTCAAGATTTCAAAATTCAACCATGCTACTTGTAAGTTCATGATTTATTTTAACCAACTTAATATGAATCGTGATCAAACAAGCATGAGTATCTAATTCCACAATTAGGGTTGTGGGAACCAAGAAGAATTAACAATAATGACCTAATAACTAGTAATTCTTGAATAGTGTTTATGCATGTATTGTTTTTCCCTTTGCTTTGATTGTTTTTTAATGGTGGCCAACATTAGAACTCACCTTATTCTTACTTGTCGGACCAAGGGGATAACGAATGGAAAAAGAGATTACACATTAGGGATTTAAGGCTACCAACCCTTATCTAATAGCTTGAACGGACCAAGGGATAGCTAATTTGGGATCAAGGGTAAAAGTTAGTAAAGCATACACCCGTAGGTGGACCAAGTTGCATGGCGCAATTCACTTATTTAAGGGACCAACCACTTAGGTGAGATCTAACTTACTGATCTTGCATATTAGACTCTAGACAAGGTAACTATTATAAGGTTTCCTAAGTTAAAGATTCGTGGGGAACACGTACACCCTAGTTTCGTGTTCTATTGATTCTTGAAAAGCATAAATTCTGCTTACTTTGATACTTTTTACTTACAATCATTCAAATCAATACTTGTTATACAAAATTCCCCCATTTACGAGAATAACCCGACTAGAAGCATAAGTAATAACAGTTAAGCTATCTCAGAACTTATTCCTCGAGGGATGTTGACACCCAATTTTGACCGACCTATGACCCTTTCGAAAATGCTACTCGATTAAATACGTATTTTTTGAAACATATTTCAGTTTTAAAATTTTAATCAATTTTGCCTAAAATTATATATTTTATTATTGTATTTATTATTAAATTATATTTTATATTTACATTTATCGATAGTCAAATAACTACTTTACTTATTTATTTAAGTGTTTTAAAAATAAATAAATAAGTGTGTTTAATTATATGAAAATATATGTAGTATTTTTTATTTTTTGAAATACCATCTCCTTAATTTCCCTCCAAATCATTTAAATTTTAGCCTATCCTATTCTAATTTCTTTCAATTCCAATTTTATTTCGATTCTAGCCCTTTCTCATTTCAATTCTAGCCTGTCCTCGTTTAATTCGTTTCAATTATAGCCATTGTTGATTTCAATTTTTGGCCCACCCTTATTCCAATTTTTCAAGATTTCAAACCCTCATTTATTCCCAACCATCCGTCCTTTAAGTTAAAATCCTAGATTAAATCCTAGTCGCTCATCTAAACTTATCCTACGGTCAAGATTTGATCCCCTAACCTTCCTATTTTAAAACCTAAAAGACCAAAAACTTTTATCTCTTCATCCTCTTCTCCAAAAAACCGCCGCATCCCTCTCCTGCTACTCTCTTCGTCCGGCCAGCGAGCCACAGACGGAGGTTACCATGGCCTCCTCGTCGACCTTCCCTCCTCTTCCTCCTCCCCGTCGTCCTCTTCCCTCCCTCTCTCTCCGCCACCTCTCCCTCTTCTCCGACGAAGAGGTCGACAGTGAACCACCCGCGAGTAGCAACCGGAGACAACAAGCAGCAGCGACCAGAGGCTGCTCCAACTAACGAGCCTCCAGTCCTCCAAGGACGAGCTTCGGTGAAGCAACGCGCACGGGCGAGAACAACTGGCAGCCAGAGCTGCCCCATCTCCCTCTATTCTTCTTTCTTTTTAGCAGCAGCAACCAAAGCAACAGCAGCTCCTCCGTCCCTGGCGCAACAACAAGCAACTGCGAGGCAGAAGCACCGGCCAGCAGTGGCGACCAGTCACCTGCTCTCTCTCTCCTCTCGTCCTCGCTCTGGCGAGGCCAAAAGCTGTTGGCCGCCTCTGTTTCTCCCTTCTCCAGCAGCAGCCACCAGCGAAGAAGCAGCTCCGACCGGTGAGCCCTCTCTCTTCCTCTCTTACCCAACAGACGAGAACCTCCAGCGAACACTGAAAAATCAGCATCAGCAGCAACGAGGAAGTAACAACTCTGGCGAAGCAGCGAGCACCGGCGAATCCACCTGCAAAAACAGTTCCGGTCAGCAGCTCAGTAAAATGAGCAGCAGCAACAAGAGCCAGCGAGACCCTCGCGTCTCTGCTCCTCTCTTCTCTCCAGTAAAGTCGACTGCCAACAACAACTCTGACCAAACGAGGCAAGCAAAATCGACTATTAGCCACAGTCACAAGGATCGTGTTTGACTATTGAGATTTCGGTAAGAAGATTTGGATATGCCTCTCTATTTTCATAGGATCTGTCCAGGTATGTTCCTTCTCACCGAATTGATGTTAGTCTATTCATTTGTTTGGAAATTGCTTAGTTTCATAATTTAACTAAGTCATTACTGATTTTTTGTGATTTCAGTCTAAGCATCTTGTTGTCAATTGATTCATTGGCTCCTCCTCTTCTCATATATTGTCTTTCAATAATAGCTCGAATGAACTGATCTTTTTGAGAGATATCCATTTCTACCTTTTAATCCGCCTACTTTTACTTTGATTAGTTTTGTTAATATGGATACTTACTTGTTTCACTCCGTTAATCATCTCTCGCTCATTAGCGCTTGGTATAAGTTTAAATATGGTCTATTGGCTTGTTGGTTGTAATGTTTGATTTTGGATTGATTGTGATGCTTGATTTTAGCATGTCTAATTGATTCTTATTATTAAATTTAGATAGATTGTTATTTACTTTCCTATGGTAGTGGATTTGTGAATTGATTCCTCTTTGCGTATAGGTCTTTCCATTTATATTTCATACCAATTTCTGTTTTGTATGTTTATAATAAACTATTAATATGTGAGCATGAATATCTGACTATAATAATAATTATCGTCTGCTTGCTTGAATATGTCAATTTACAGTTGTGATAACTCATTCTTTCCCTGCATGTTTAACATGTTATGTGTAATTGATTTGTTTTACCTTAATTAGAATTGAGAAGATTCCGTACTGGTTTATAATTGGTAAAAAATAAAAATAAAATAAGTCTAATTTGGCTTCCTTCTTAATAAGGAAAATTGATTCCTTATTGATTTTATTTTATTCTTTTCCTTATTGTGGTGTCCCCACTTTGCTATATAAATCAAGACCCCCTTTCAAAATGGGGAAGGCTTTTAAAAAAAAAAAACCTTTGAATACAAAAAAAATAAAGCTAACACTCTCTGCTCTGTAAGAAATTAAAATCCGGTGAACATTCTAAGAGGTGTTTTCTCTATTTGGTTTTGCTGTGTTCGGGTCGATCATCGCTAAGAACTTCATTGCTGATAAACTTTCTGCATAATTGGTTAGCTTTCTTCATTAGTTTAAATTTCTTCTCGCATTATTTTATTATAAATATTGTTGTGTGTTCGAAAATTAAAAAAAAAAAAAAAGAATCCGAGTCAGTTCTCTTATCCCTTATGTGTGATTTTGTACTTCTCATGACTGGTCGGAATGTCTGTATGTCCATTGCAATTAATATTATGTGTATGTTGATAATTAGTATTATTAATTTGCTGTCTTTATGTATCGTATTTGTCGGTATCTCATTTTCATTTTTAGCAGGGTTGAACATAAAGTTCAAGACATGAAGAGTCGTCTGGGGAGGGAGTCAGTGGATTTAGTTTCTGTTTTGTAGCTAATTCTAAATTCTTATGTCGTTTACTATTCCATTTGATTCGGTTTTGTAATATTTTGTACAAACTCCTAACTCTAACTCTATATATATGAAATATAACTTGGGGATAGTCTAAGGGGGAGGGGATTGACGTGCTACTTGTTACTTTATAGTAATTATTTGTTGTTAGAAAGCATGCCTATAGGAGTGTGACTATCTACTTTATCGTAACTATTTGTTGTTATTTCTTCTACAGAGTTGTTCTAAAATAAAATTAGCTATTGCTAACATGAATTTATCAACCATTTTTACTTATGTTTAATCACATGATAAAGCAAAGCTCTAATCTACCTAACAATTTGGTATATAATAATAAAGTAATGTATAACATTTTACATGCTTATCACCTTGTGTTATTTGCGCCACTAATTATCTTTTATGCAAAATAATTCCTTGTTTAAATAACTCGTTCTCTATATCAGAAATAACTTAGATATCATGTCAATAGGATCTGAATAAATTTTAATACATCATTTGGGGGTAGAAATCATGCTTATAGGTTGTAGATCTGATTTTATTTATTTAGAAAATCATGCCTATAGGAGCTATGTAATATTTTGACCATTCAATCGCCTAAATCATGCATAAGACCATGCTCACACGGTTTATTTTTATTTTATATGTTATTTGGGGTCGAGAAAATCATGCCCATAGATGCTGTAATATTGTGATTTTTTTTATCACCTAGAAATCACGTTCATAGGTATTATCAATTAATCTCTAGCATGCTAACGACTGATGTAATTTAATTCTGCAATTGTTTTAACCAACATGTTAAATAATTAAATAACTTTCTTTTTACAAATTTTCTGCCACTAAAAAATAACTATTCTCCTGGTCATTTAGAATAAATTAAATAATTTTCAGCATGTTAAATAATCGAATTGCATTTTTTTGTCATGCATAATCTTTTGCTATTGTTTTACGACATAATCAATAATGTTTTTTATGCATATTAATCTGCTCGACATAATCAATTCTGCATTACAACAATTCATTCTGCCATTTAAAATTAATTGATAATTAATTTCTGCATTTGCTACTTTAATATATGCTGCCCATATGATCAGCATGTTTAATTATTAACTTCTGCATTGTGATTAACATATTTTGTCATTTAAAATCAGCTGTTGAATTTCTACATCTAATAAATTGATTGCCATAAATTTCTGCATTTGTGATCGCTTTCATGCTGCATTTTTAAAATCAACCTATGAGATCTGCATTGTCATAATTTTCTGCTCTTTTTCTAAATGTTTAATACTTGTTTATCTATTTCATGCCACACACTTAGCATGAGATCTTTCACTAATTATGTGTGTTTGAAAGCATGCTAATAATTAATGCCTAGAGGCCAACTTGAGACTTACATGCTAAATGCTCGTCCTATTTGTTTTGCTTGATGTCTAGAAGGCCTAATTAGGAGCCTGTATTTTAATTGTAGTCTAAAACCACCTTAATAGAAGTCCAACGCCTCTTGGACATTAAGCAGGGACGCTAGGAACTTTCTAGGACGTAATGCATGCGGAAGGTGGGGTAGGGGTAGTTAGGCCCTTACGGAGATGATGAAAATCGACTCAGGCTTAAGATGACAGACATCGGTTTTGTCATTCCGAATAATTAGCCGATCGTTGATCCGTAAAGCGTAGCTTTCCATGGTCTCCTTTTCCTTTTTCCCTTTATTTGTTTTAATATTATAACTGTTTGGGGTAGCTTAATAATAAACCGTTTTCTCTTATCTACTTTGTCTAATTTTGTCTTCTCGCTTATCTTTTAATTGTTCTCATGGTTAATATTTGTCTAGTGTGTATTTATTATATCGCTTAGTAAGCATGCTTAATTAAATAATAAATAAATGAAGTGACATTAACTGCTACTCGTAACCCCTACATAAATTGCATGAGATACGGCTGGGACCCACATGTGTGGACCTCGATGGATGCTTAACACCTTCCCCTCGAGGTAATTTGAACCCTTACCCGATCTCTGGTACGTTGACCCTTTAGTTAGATCTAGTTAGGTTAGCTAGGTGCCCTAACGCACCTTAACTCGTTAGGTGACAACTCTTCAATCAATCGAAAACCCGAAAAGAATTGTTAGGTCGTGCACTGAAAACCCATTTTTACGAAAAATGGGGCGCGACAGCATGGCGATTCTACTGGGGATATAACTAGGTTCTTACCATTACGTGTTTCATACTTATGTGGGATTTACTTTATTTGTTTATTTCCATGTTTCATCCTTCCCCTTTTCCCTTATTTATATATTTTTCATGCTTAATTCCATGTCTCCTTTTCCTTATTGGTTTAATTTGCTTGCTTGTTTATATGTTTATTTTTTTTTATCTTCGTATTTATTTATTTATTTACTGTTTTCCATAAACTGTCTATGTGTTACTGCTTTCCATTTATATGCTAAATGTTACTTCTTTGATAAACTGTCATTCCGCTCATACTTCCCCCAATTGGGACCCTCTTCCTTTTTTCTTTATTTTCTCGTGATGGTGTGTGACGCTGCACATCTCACAAATACTCTAATTCTCTTCAAACACCCTATATTAGAGAGATGGCTGAGGCATGGCAGATGCGGATAGTTTTACTACCTTGGAACCATGTGCTTTCTCACATAGAACCCCTTCAAGTCTGTGTCTACCCAACTCTGAAAAATCGTAATTAGGTCATACATGCTGCATAAACCTTAGGTGGTTTGACCCTTGGTGTCAACTCACACTCTTAATAGCCACCCTATCGTCTAAAGGGCCCCAACACCCTTTAGACAAATTGCATATTATGTGTCAATGTGGTCATAATAATTAAATCAAGCCTAATTTATGCCAAAATGGAGTTTAGAATACGTTTGTTGTTTGTTCGCAGTCATGGCCGCTCCCAACTTCCCAAACACGCAAATGGTGTTAAAAGCGAATGATCTCCTAAAAAGATGGTGGGTGAGTATCAAGAAAGATCGTGAGTTGGAAATCCGCAAACTACTAGGTGGACTGACTTTCTTTCTATTTGTTGCTCCCGATCGCTACATGATCATGGCTTTGCTAAAATTCTGGGATCCCGCAAGATTGGTTTTCAAATTCAGGGACTTCGAGCTAACC